>NHTK01006136.1:0-147073 GCA_002938355.1 Panaeolus cyanescens
CTATTTTTCTTCTTTTTTTTTTTCTTTGCGATTTATTTTGTTGAATCTACGAAGGAGTAGATGGTCAAGTTCAAGTTGAAGGTTTGAAGCTGTGAGCAGGCTGTGTTTGACAGTTGGGTAGTTTCCCCATTTGGAGATTGCACGTGCAGGTTGGGATTAAGTATTGCATTTCTTTAGCGTCATTTTCTTGACGCTCACACTGACTGCACGGTGTAGACAGACACTGCTTTTTTATCAATTTTCTCATTAATTCCATGTCATCTCTCGCAGGAGCACTGGATGATTATTCTAATCAGAATATTCATTCAAACTATCAACCCGACGACATCGAAATGTCCCCTACTGCCCATTCCTCCAAGCGAATTTCAGATCCGCATGCGCACGGAGTTACAGATGACGATGAGCAAATGTCAGACCTTTTTGGAAATGACAGCGACGTAGAGCAGCCAAAAAGTCACAGGTAAGTCGCGACTCGCGCAGTAGTACCACAGCCTACCAGTCATATTCTTATCACTTTTCCTATTTGCAAGAACTCCTGCATCGCCTACTGCCTCCGGTCCGGACTCTGACACACTCGCGTCTCCAGAGCGTGAGCGGCGGCAAGCTTTAGAATACGAAGAGGACGATGAGGCACTTCCGGAAATTGCGGTTGAAGTTAAAGAGGCGGAAGTCAAGTTTCCGAACTTGCCTGTTCCCAAATCCTCTGATAACAACGTTAGTCCGCGTCCCAATTTCCCTTACGCGCTTACAAGTAACAAACATTACAGAACTGGGTTCTCCGTATCCCCAACTTCCTGAAAGTCGAGCCAAAACCATTCCACACGGACACCTACATTGGTCCTGAGCACGATGAAGAAGAGGGAGCAGGTGCTGACAATCCCCAAGAAAGAAGCATGTCCATCAAGTTGAAGGTCGGAAACACCGTTCGTTGGAGATGGAACAAGGACGAGAACGGTCAAGATGTATTTTTTTTTTCACGTATACGTTACAAGAGTGCTCACCCTTCATCCGTTACAGGTCAGGGAATCTAATGCTCGGGTTGTACGTTGGTCAGATGGCAGCCTGAGTTTACGCCTCGGAAAAGAACTTTTCAATATCACTACCACTGTCGATCAGTCCGCAGTTGCGCGTCAGAACATTGGCAATCTATCTCAGTCCCAATCGCAGTCAGAAGCTCCGCCACGTGCCACTCCTTCAACCCCAGGAAAATCTCATGGTTTAACCTACCTTGTTGCTCAGCATAAGCGCTCTCAAGTGTTACAATCAGAAGCCGTCATCACAGGATACATGACGCTACGCCCTGTGGACATGCAGTCTGAAACCCACCGAATGCTAGTCCGTGCTGTGGGTCAACGCCATAACAAGGTTGCGCGTCTACGAATGGCGCCCGATCCTACTGTTGACCCAGAAAGGCAAAAAATGGAAATGATGAAACAAAGCAATAAGAAAACCAAACGGAAGGCATTTGATACCGATGGTCTGGGAAGTCCCCGTAAGCGACGAGGCTACAGACGAACAACGGATCGGGACGTTTATTGGAGTGACGACGAGGACGAAGCCGGCGGTATATATGGCGCGAATTCTGAAGAAGAAGAAGATTATGATCTGTCGGGTTCTCCCCGCAAAGGGAAGCGGAAGTCTACTGATCACAAAGGCGAAGAAGATTACCAGGCCGATGACTTTGTTGTTCCCGATGAAGACGACGAAGAGGGGCAAACATCACGTCGAAAGAGAACTAGAGATGCAGAACAGGAGGAAGATGACCTCGAGAAGATGGAGGCACGTTTGGAACGCCAAGCCGCCGCAGAAAGGAAACATCGTTCGCCATCGAAAAAGTCCAAGAAAAAATCGGATGATGAAGATTCAGAGGAGGAAGCCGAGATGGATGTGGAGAGCGAAGAAGATGAAGATGAATTCGGTGTGCGTAAAGTAACCACCAGGCGAGGTGTTGCCTTTGATGATGACGACGACTAAGCGCTCGTTCCTTTTGGGTCAATTCTGCGAGAAAATCATGTACTTCAGAGTTATTCATTATTTTTCGTCAACCTGGATGATTATGAAATGAGATCATTGAGTATTGTACACCATGTGAATAAGTAGTATATGCCGATGTAAATCGTAAAGGACATGAAAACAGCAATTCATTTCAACACAGCACCCAGCTTCCTTCTTAAGACTCCATCCTCATCCCACTCTTGGGAAGGCTGGAAGCTATTCACCACCTGCTGATTCTCTGGATTATTTTTGAGCAGATTATGGAGTGTGAAAATTGCGTGCTCCCGTAGGTCTGTGCCATTTGTTAAACCTCCGTTGGCGTTGGATGTAACGAATCACTTACATGGATTTCGCTCGTCTACGACGCACATATTCATGACTACGGGTATACCTCCGGCATCTCGTGCTCGATCCTGCACCGGCTTTGCGCCGTGTGCTAAGACACCAAGCAGTCGTACCAGGTCCCGTTTGAGGTATGCAAACCCCGAGTTACCACTTTTCTGGAGGTGTGGTGCCGATGTTTCTAATGGCTTTCCATCAGGACCGATAGGCTTGCCGAAGTTTATGCGAGGCAGGAATAAGTCGAGAAGTCGGAGAAGTTCTGCGAGATGTACGGCGTTTTAGAACACATATGGTGGAGATCAAAAATAGCCTACCTATCAGGCTTTCCACTATGCCTTGTTCGTGGTATTGCTTTTGTATAAAGTAGCTCTTGAGGTTTATAAATCCGTCCAATTTGGTGACTCCGTTATTGACGCGAATTTGCACTTCCTCAGCCTCCAGACATATCGTTACGATGCACTGTGTGACCAAGACCAATGCTTCGCAAACCTTGGGGAGCATCACGTCGAGTTCCGAGGGTGGATTTAAAAAGGACGATGAAGTAGAAGAATCTGGGCTGTTCACATTGGGTGACAAGATAGACTCTGGCGAGCCCTTGTTTGTGTCATTACTGCCATGACCGTTTTTTGGGCTTAGGCTCAGTCCAAGCGATGCGCGGACAGAATCCTGTGCATTGGCAGAGAGTGTGAAAAATCGCTTTGCCAAAAATGTTCCAAATGATTCGTGTATCTTGAGTATTTCAGGAAGCCGATCCGTAGCCATATCAACTTGGTTCGACTGCAGGTAGGAGTCCATGAGTTTTAGAAGCGTGGTTTGATGCGGTGTGATAATTTCGTTAGGGCTGTTCAAGTTGCTCGTCAGATCCATAGAAAGGAATGCGATGAAAAGTAGACCAACACATTAAACTTTCGGTAAAGATCAGGCGCAGAGCCTGCTTCTATGACTTGGGTGAAAATTGCGTACCTGTGTGTCAAGAAATGAGGCGTTTGCATGTATGGCCGGAATCAACGACAACGATCACATACCCGAGGTCAAACGATTTTGCTCCTTCTGTGCCCTCTTCTGCCTCGTGAAATTTCACCATATTATCGAGGAGGCTGATGCATATGCGATTGCCAACTTTTGTGGTGACAAGCTTCTGGCTGAACGAGCAGATAGGTAAGCAAATTGACCCAAGTTTCAGCTTTGGACAGATAGACTCACAGACGGCTGCGACTTCCGTGAATACAGTTCAAGATAAATACCAGAGTTGTGAGAAGAGTACGCGCGTCTGGTGAGCCAAGTAGTCGACTACAAAGAACACGTTGGTTGCTACAATAATTCCTGGATGTAATGGGACGTACATTATCACAACTTGATCCTCAGGAAGATTAACATAGGTCTCCCATAAACTGGAAACCAGGGAGTCATTTGCTGTGACGGTGTTGGATAAGGCTTGTGTCAGAACTCGAGCAGTGGCGATGGCTGCCATTCCGCTTCCATTAGCATTTACTCAAGGTAAAATGGTTGGCTTGAAGTAATCACATTCTGGGTCTTCCATTGCAGACCAAGACGTATAAAAATGAAGCAAGCGGCGAATGTCTGGCTCATTTTCACTAAGAATATATTGACTGAGTTATCCGAGTTCAAAGATTGGCGGGATAACCTACAACGCTTGCTTCTGATTATGGGGAACACCAGCAACCAGGTTTCGGGTGAAGGTAGCAAGATTGAAACAGAGGGTGCGCAATACGTTGTCCTCTGTGGGTTTTGTAGGTCGCTTTTCTTCCTCCTCCTCCTCGTCTTCGTCGGAGTCATCGTTGTCCCAGAAAGATAGCTGGAGTCTTGCAACGTCCCTCCAAAGTTTGCGTAAATCTGGCCAGAGTGATGCATGCTGCCCAGCCTCAGCTCTGTATCTTGTTTAATAAGTGTGTTAAGTGTGGCTTTTTACCTTACTTGCCTCACTGTTTCTGTTTGAGCCAGGGATTTTGTGAGAGTACCCAAGACCAGAGCCAACGCCTTGATCTGTTGTTTATCTTTTGGATCGAAATCGGTGCATGCTTGATGGAATTGTTTCACCAAAAGGACACCGCCTGAGTGCTGCATGCCAGTCTATGAATTGTGGGGTTTGATTGAGACCAGAAAGAGGATGAAAGAAATTGGGCTACATATAGATAAAGACTCGGAGGAGGTTTGTGTCAAAACATGTCAAACAGTCAATCTTCTGTGATCTCATGTTACTTTTGCACTCCTCGTTATGACCACCACCATCAATGTATCACTCGAACAGCATCTTTTACAGGCTCTTACTCCATTGACAGCAGTCTTGCCACCAGAATTATCCGAAACACTTGCAAAATATATTACAGATCCCCCTTCTCCTCATATTCCTTATGACTTGCTGCTTGATATTTCTAAATGGTCAAGAACAGCGGAGGGCAGCAACAGTCTTAACTCTCGTTCACTGAATCCTCATGATTATAACATGGTCTCTCTGCTTGCTGGATCCCTGACTTCTCCGGATAGGACGCTTGGGGATTATATCCCTCCCAAAGACCCTGAAGAGGTAGAAGCGCACCGTGCCAGGGAGCGTAAACAAATTACAGCGCTTGTCAATGGATTATTGAGCGTTGGCTGCGTGGGATTTGCAGCGTGGTGGGTCGCTGATCGTAGTGGCTGGAAGAATGAATGGGTACGTGTTATTCTGTAGGATCATGTTCTGGTTTAACCCTCTCCTTAGCGCGTTCTTTTCGCATTATTTGCGGCACTTGTGGTTGCTGTGGCGGAGGGCGGTCTGTTTCTCATTTACCAGACACGGCAGTCGCAGCAAACGCACCGCCCCCTTAAAATTACTGGGAGCACCAGGCATAAAAAGCGCGACCTCCCTGCCGAGCTCCCTGACGTGATATCAAACGAGTCTGTTGCGACGGGTATCGATTCCACTCACAACGATAATAACCTAA
This sequence comes from Panaeolus cyanescens, assembly GCA_002938355.1. Classification (NCBI taxonomy): domain Eukaryota; kingdom Fungi; phylum Basidiomycota; class Agaricomycetes; order Agaricales; genus Panaeolus; species Panaeolus cyanescens. The sequence goes on from NHTK01006136.1 coordinate 5,280, forward strand.
CACACCGCCAGTGACGGCCAATCAGTGAGAAATCTGTCACCCCTCTCGATGCGTCCATATCATTTTCTAGCACAACTGGAGTTATTAATATTATTGATAGACTTGTAATGATTTCATTAATAGTGTCAGATACCATCCGGTTAACCCCCAAACCTCAATTTTACCATCACTACCTGCGCCAACTTCTTGTCCGTCCTCATTGATGCTGCGAGTGACAAGATCTTCCGTAAGAATTGGTTTAACGAGGTCTGTAACATCGATCTCCCAATAAGGTCGAGTTAACCGGAATAGAGACGATCGCAAACGAGTTGGAGAAGTAAACGACTTTAACGGAAGATGGAATGCAGTTGCCACCTCAGAAGGTGATACTTGCTGGCGGATTGCATCGATGTCGAGCGAAGGCAGAGGTTCGTCTTCATCCGTCGCAGGTCGACTATTGGTATCAGATGCGGCATGGACGAAACCCTGATGACCGTCTCAACATGCAGAATAAATTATCAATAAAACGGTTATGACTGACCACGAATGGCCATACGCACAGGTCGCCCCTAGCGTTGAATTCAGGGGGACCAATTTCACCAAGAACCTCTACTCTCGTAGGATGCACTCCCAGTTCTTCGTGTGTTTCTCTTAAAGCACCATACAGGAAGGATTCATCTGTCTGAGGACACTGATATATAATTCTTGAGCCTTATGACACGTGTCTAACAGACCTACATCGTCAATACGACCACCAGGGAAGCTATCGAAAGAAGTGAATGGTTAATTAAGTGGTTGAAACGAATATCACATACCTTATTTCTCCAGAATGACTCCTTAACGATTTAGCGCGAATTTCTAGTAAAATACTGGGTTCCCCTGCTACATTGCAGAACGGTATCAGAACAGCAGCATTGTTAACCTTTCCTGTCGATGACTCGAATCCTTTTTGTAAAGTATTAGCAGGATTTCGAGTGAGTATTCTAGTAAGAGTTTTGAGGGTTTTAGGTGTGAATGGCTTTGTTAAAGATATCAAACCGGAGGAGGCTGCAGCAGACATCGACATTGTCAATGGACTTGGATGATAAGATTGATTGAAAGGTAAGTTAATTAGGAGACTAAGTAACGGTAAACAAATTACACAGCCACATCTAATTACAACTCTGCTAAGAACAATATGCTCAACAGCATTGAAAAGGACTGAAATGCGACGTGGTTATCATATTCGTATACTCGTCAATAAAGAAAAATCTTCCAATCGTAATTCAGAATCATTTATTCCAGCTTCACTCTTTCAACATCTCCCAAGCCACTCGTACAAGTCTTCCATTCGTCGAAATACCTTTTCCAGGTCTTTGCCAAAGGATATCGATTACAGGTTCGGTCCAATATCCATAGACTGGACGGATTTCGATTACATGAGTACTGCTGCGTCGGGCAAGGAAAAAAGTCACTCCAAAGGTTCCTCTGAACGGTATATATAATTTACTCGATGCACATGTCTGACACTTTTGGACAGGTCATGCGGAAGCAACTTTCGTACCGCATACTCATACAAAGTCAGGGACAACTAACCTTCCAGAGGGGACTGTTCATATCTTTCGCGATGGATCCAGTAGACCATCCATGAAAGAACTAGAGAGTCAGGTCGCAGGCCTGTCCCTTGGCGATACTTTGGAATCTGAGGATGGTATTATGCTCGCCGTGCTCGCCGTACCCTCTTGGATGACACCCTCTAACTTTCTGGAATTCATTGCACCCGCCGAAGGTGGGATATCTCATCTACGCATCATTCGGTATGTTTTATGTCGATGTCAACCTGCCCGGATATAACGCTTGATGCACAATGTAGAGATTTCGCTCCAAACAGATCTATTGCTGTCATCAAGTTTCCAAACCCTGCAGACGCTGCCGAATTCGCTGAAGCATATAATGGCAAGCCTTTCAACTCCATGGAAGTGAGTCCACGTTCATTTTGTTGATTGAACCTCTGCTAAGCTTCAGCAGCCAGAGATATGTCATGTTGTCCATGTGCTTTCGGTCATTGTTGATGTAGAAGACAGTTTATCCCAAGCCATATCACGATTTGCCTCTGGTTCTGGAACCATGTATGAATTGCCGACTTGTCCTGTTTGTCTCGAACGAATGGACTCAGCAGTTACTGGTCTCGTCACTGTGCCCTGCTCCCATACATTCCATTGCATGTGCTTAAGCAAGTGGGGTGACAGCAGGTATGTTTTCCTGCAACAAAGCTTCTATGTCGCCTTGACGTCGCCTTCTCAGATGCCCAGTCTGCAGATATTCACAGACATTACTTTCATCCCATCCTTCTTCCTCATCAACTCGTTCAATACCATTTTCTGACCCCAGCGAACCAACGCAATCTTCATGCTCTTCCTGTGAATCCACCACCAACCTTTGGATATGTCTTATCTGTGGCAACATAGGATGTGGACGCTATGGACGTGCCCATGCTCAGGCCCATTACCAGTCAACGACTCATCTCTACGCCCTTGAATTGGAAACGCAGCGCGTGTGGGATTACGCTGGAGATGGCTATGTCCATCGCCTCATTCAAAATAAATCAGATGGCAAGTTAGTGGAGCTTCCAAGCGCAGCATCATCTATGGGTGCACCTCCTCGTGAAGGGGGACTTGGTCCGAGCCCGGCAGATGCATTGTCGGCGGAGAAGATTGAAGCTATCGGTATCGAGTACTCGTACCTCTTGACCTCTCAGCTGGATTCCCAGCGTTCATTCTACGAGGAGCAGACGGCTGAGCTTAAAAACCAAGTTGACCAGTTGAAATCTTTAGTGGAACAGCTCAGCGAAGAATTCAGGCATGAACAGCAACGTCACAAGGACGCTGAAGAAAACCTACGGCGGCAGCAAGAGGCGGAGGTTCAGCAGATTTTGAAGGAGAAAAGCAAAGCTGAAGGCAGAGCAGAGAAAGTCGCGGAACTAGCTCGCAGATTAGAAAAAGAGTTACGGGAGGAGAGGGCAGTGAGTGAGGGGATGATGAAAAATATTGCCAAATTAAAGGAACAGGTCGTGCTGGCAGATCAAGAAAAGGCAGACTTCACCCAAAAGGTTCAAGAACTGGAGGACCAAGTCCGAGATGTTATGTTCTTTTTGGACGCGAAAAACAAGATCGAACAAGGCGATGGAATCGAATCCGAGGCTGCTGGTGGCTCGATAGCAATACCAGCTCCAGTCAATGGGAATACTGGCAGAAAAAAGCACAAGAAGCGCGGGTAGGGGATGGTGTCTACCTGTGGTCACAGGTCTATATATTGTGCTCTTGGTGACGTTCACATTTGCCAAATTTATGCGACGGAGGCAGGAAGAATGTGAGGACTTAAACCATGACAGTCTCCATCCTTAACCTTTAAGGCGGAACGATCTCAGACGTTCGTACTTGATTACACTGGGGCCACTCATTCCCTGGTCCCTGGCTGTCAACGCCAAACAGCTTGTACCTATGTTGTGTTCTTAGTAATTGTAGCATTATTAATCCACCCTTTCGAGTCTTGATGCACCACCTAATATTATAACGATAAAATTTCAGGGGAGCAGATCCTAGAAAAACGACCATCTCTGCTTACTTCTATGTGGATATAGGCGGGAATGAGCAAGCGCAACGAGATCCTCGTCGAAAAGCCATGGCATATTATGCATACCATGTCGTTCATAGATGCCCATCCAGTATAATCTATCATTGAACGTTGTTATCTCTGAAAGTCAAAGCAGTTTGAACCATTGTATCGAGTCAACTCACGTTAAAAATATGACCACCCCTGAAAGCCAGTCGAGAGTATTTGGTGCAGTAGAGTAGCCTCGATACGACAGGTAAGCCTTCCATGTGCCAAAGCTCGCTGTGAACAGGACTACGAGCAAACGATATCCAGTCAGCTTTGGCCATCTTGCGTGATGAGAAGCATCAGACTCCAGATCCATGTTAGAGACGTGCCGCACTTGGGAGTTACAGTAAAGAGGTGCAAGTCGCAGTAGAAGCTTTGAGGGCAGTTGAACAACAGTTGAATATCCTTCAGAGGCAATCGAAATGGGCCAGGGGCTGTTCAATTGAATACATGTTACAGTCGTGGCTGTCCAACATGTCCATCCAGGTTGAACTACGCCTTGTCCCTGAATTACTTAATCTGACTTGTGCACACAGTACACTGTAGCTTAGCCTCAAAATAAAAATAACTGACAGCATACGGGGATGAGTTGAAGATGAGTACTTATGTTGTCCATAGGCTTCACATCGGTTCATGACATGGTCTCATGTGCTTACTTATACTCCAAATCCACAACGTTAACATAAATGGAGTCATGGGCCAAGGAAGGACATGGTTCAGCTGCTTAAGACAAAAAATGATAAGATCAACCATTGAATAATATGGGTAGGTGAATAGATGATCCAAATCTAGTTCTACAATCCTTCGAAAAAAGATAAATCTTGCGCCGAAAGGCCTCCAGCCTGAGTGGAAGGCGTATTTCCTGACACAGGCTTGGGTTGTAGAGGAGCTTGTGAAATCCATTCAGGTTGCTTGACCTGGGCAGCGGGAACCAAGAACGAGTTACTGGGAGGAGGGACAATCCGAGTCGGCGCGACGTTAAGTGCGGATGGCGTGAGAAGTGTTTCATTCAGTCTGTTCTGCCCAAATCCATTGCTTGAGAAAACGGTAGGCATGGAATTGGAGGGTAGCACCGTTGGCTGGATAGCATTATGATTATTTTCGCCACTAATTCTATTCATCCCAAAAGTGTAGTCAGATGAGGACGCAGGAGGTGGATTTAGAGCTTCTGGCAAGGGAGATGGTGGCCCTAGCCAATTTCCACGAGCGGCGGCTGTTTCCAAGAGACTGAGGGTCCGCGAGTGATCAGCTTTCCTTGATATCTTACGCGTTAGACTGCTCCCAGCCACTGGTGGTGGCGATGATGACGGTGTGACTGATCTTGAGGTCGGTTGGGATGAGAGGGAAACGGGTTTCGCTGGTGGGATTGGGGCAGGAGGGGAGCCAGACGTAAAAACACCAAATGCATCATCGAAGCTTGCAAACAGATCCTGACCACCCGTCGATATGGTCGAAGCCTTGGTCGTTGAGGCCCCAGACAGACGTGCGAAATCTCCAAAGGCTTGGGTTTGTGCAAGAGGATCAGGAGGGGGAGAAGAGAGAAAATCAGCAAAATCGTCGTCGTCTTCCTCCTTGATCACAGAGGTGGTGGCAACTTGAGTAGGTAGAGGGGTATGAGACCTTGAAGAAGAAGAAGGCGGTGGTGGCAAGAACGGAATGTTCCTCGAGCTGCTGTTTGATAGGCCAGTAGATTGTGATTGCTTTGGGAAAGGAAGAAGGGGAACTGCAGGGGCTTGGGCGGTCTTTGAGGAGGACATGATGGCTACAATCGGTTTTTTAGCGGGAGGAGGCGCTCTTGCTGCAGGCACCGCTGGGTAATCGAACGACGGCCAGGTAGTTTCTGGTTGTTTTTGCGTTCTATCAATAGTTGTAGGCGGAGGAGAGACAGGTGATGGCTGATTTAAATTGAATGGTATACTTTTTACGGGCGGCACGGGAGGTGCCGGCCCAGGCGACATGTTCTCAAAATCACCGAAAAGATCAAAAACATCATCTTGCTGTGTCTTGGGCTTGGTTACATGTGTTATGTTGATTCGAGAAGGCTCAAAGTTTGACTTGGGGGGCGGAGGCAACGGTGGAGGGAGTTGAGTTGGCAGGGGAGGAGACTTGATCATCATACTTAAGGCATCCAGCTCAGAGCCCTTATCCTCGTCATTGGCTGTTGGCACATCGGATAAAAACTCCAAATCATCAGCGGATAGCGCAATTGAATCTTTAGAGTTTCGACGGGAAGATTGGGAAGTAAACCTTCCCAGGAAGCGAGATACTGCTGAAGGCGCTGGTGCGGGGGCGGAAGTGGCCTCATCTAAACCAGGTGAAGTTATACCTGCAGAAGCATAAGATGTTGGTTCAGTGGGGTTGCTGCTCGCTGCTGAAGGCTGGGAAGCTACTGGTTTATTTGAGGAAATTGATGATGATCGCTTGTGGTTTCCTTGTGGCGTGCCTGGTCGAGTATTGTCAGTACTCTGCCTGGGCGATGAGGCCCCCTTGATGGATATAGGGGAGGCTGAGCGCTGAGAGACAGTCGACGCTTCCACCGACGAGGTTGTGCCCCTTCGTCCGAAGAAGGATAACAGGCCTCCAGATGCCTTCTTCTTGGGATCCACTGTGACCGGCACTTCTGGAGTATTGTCGACAATCTTCCAACCCACGGGTGCAGTATCTTCTTGGGACACTATCGGCTTCGCCTTAATTGAAGCTTCCCAAGTAGTAGAGCCTTTAGACAACATATACATGGCCATGGGGCCTCGGCGTGTAAGGGGTGTGTGTCTGGTCAGCTTCAAAGCTTCCGAGAGTTGTCTTGAGATGAAGGTCTTATTGAATGGGGTCGGCAAGGGCAAAGACAAATCGGCGGGGACGAGGCGCTGAAAAGCAACATCTCTGAAGATACCAAACAGTTATTTAGCGAAGCACTCAGTCAATATTTCACACTCACAATCCTAACTGTTCACTCTGAAAGTTGCGAGCGTCATCTGAAGTATCTCCACCTTCGGGAGAGGGCCATAGCTCATCCGCCAGGGACTCGAGCTGCTGCAAAATTGACGCTAAAAGTTCAGGTGGCTTGGGATGGGTGAGCATTGAGGCATCTCTGAGGCAAAAATAAACTGACGACGTGACGATCTAACCTCTCCTTCTGTCGCCTAGCCGCTTCCCATTCATCGTCGCCCTCTTCCTCATGCTGATGATTTCGGGGAGACGATGGGACGTCAGCCCATGCGCCTCCCCAACTCGTCGAATCGGCTGATGTAAGAGAAACTGTAGGCGGTTCGGGTGACCAGGTTGCAGACTCCGGGTCGCCAACGCTCTCGTCCGCTGTTTCGAAAGTCCCAAAGCCATCCACATCATCGGTGACCGAAATGGATAAAGGACGTGCAAGGGGTGTGACAATTGGAGGAGGTTCCGGGGGGTCCACAGGTGGTATTGTGGGGGGAGGCTGTTCTTCAATCTCAACACTTCCAGTCGGTGTAGTACTGCGAGAACCCGGTTCAGACAAAGCCTGTGTTGCTTCTGAGAGTTTCGTAGAGATATCATCGTGATGAGATGCTGAAGGCAGAGGATTCCATGGTGTTTCATTCGTATCTTTATTACTCCAGACAGAAGTTTCGAGTTCATCTGAGTCTTCATGTTTCCAGGCCATGTCAGGTTCAAATGACCAGGAGGGAGTTGCTAAATCATCTTCACGATCTCCATGAATAACTGAAACCGACGGCGAAGACCAAGAATTAGAATTTGTAGCAGTAGATGGAGGTTTTGAGGGTTCTCCCCAAGCATTTGCCCAAGGATCCTCCATAATTACGATGAAAAGGGAGATTTAAAGAAATGACAAGCAGAGTGTGATAGCTATAGTGGCTGTGCAATCACGGGCTCTAAATGTCTAGGCGTCAATGTACAGAACCTAATTATAATACTTTGTTTTATACGTTCAACAACAGTTTTTGATGCAACTGTTTTGCTCTTGACGTTCATCTTCTCATCCTTATTTACGTTCACAATGGAGATTTCAACCTTAGACAAGCCACTCATGGATTGGGACGAGTCCGATGTTCACCAATGGTTAACAAGCCTTGGGGCTTCTCAGTATGAACACCAGTTAAGAGGTAAGCTATCCGTCATTTTCTCATGTATCCCAATGTAATCTCCAGTTTAGAGCAGTCCATTAGGGGAGACGTTGTCTGCATGTTGGATTCTGACGGCCTCAAGAGCCTTGGTATCAATACCATCGGTCAACGACTAGCAGTTTTACGCGGAATTTATCAACTCAAACTTGCCCATGGGATTCCCATCGCGCCCGGTGACTACGTGCCACCATGTACGCCATATCACATTTGACAACTATCATCTACCTAATCTTTCTATTCACCTAAAAGCAGCCGAAACAACAGAAGTTGGCGAGCTACCATCCGTTCATGAGCTATATACTACCGTGCAAGACCAAAGTTTGTGCTGATCCCATATTATTCCTTTGGAATCTTATCTGTCATCAGGTCAACGATTGCGGGCCTTGGAAGCTGGTAACCGCAAACTCGTAGAAATGATGCATCACTTTATCGAGGACATATCCAAGTGTCGGTCGTCTGAGACTGCCAACGAAGTAAGTACTGCATCGCACATGTACTACCATCCCTAATCATGCCATAGGATGACTCTTCCAGCAAACTTAGAAAGCAAATCAACCTCTTGCGTGGCGAGACGAGTACTGTCGTCGCTCGTTCTCCTTCTCCAGTCGCAGCAACACAGGAAGTGTCTGAGAGAGAACCAATCACAAGTATACCAGACTCATCGATTTCCGCCTACCTTACGCCACAATCCACGACACATGACAGCACCGAGCATAACAGTAAAGTGAGCTTGGAGGACCCTACCTCCAAAGTTCTACCCGCTGCTCTAAGGAAACATCGCATTAAACCCCAAGATTGGCCAAATTATGCCATGCTGATAACATATGGACCACCCTGTAAGTTGACTCAAACATTCCCCTCTCTGATTGCTAATACCCTCCCAAGCCAACCGTATAAAGCGTCGCCTAGAACCGGATGAAAAGCCACTGTATTTGTTTAAGAAGCTCAAAGACGCCAAGAAAAACCCTGCATTTGTTCTTAAGAACATGAAAGAATTACGGACACCAGCGTTGGATGAGAGACAAGACTTTGGTTCTTCCTCTGATACCTCATGGCTATCTATGTCTCGCAATGCTGGCGTTTGATGATTTTGAGTGCCTATTTTGGTCACCGCTGCTCACACCACACTATCTTGCATAACTTTGATATCTTTCCACATAACCATTATCACCCAAGACTCTCCGGTATTTATAACACTTCTGTAGAAATTTTGGTATTTATATTTCTTATGTACTTGAAGCTAGAGTCAGCTCGGAAAAGTTACGAGCTATCTCTCATGCTGCCAATCTGTTATACCTTACATTTGTCTGTTTGCTTTCGTGTTTGTTTGCTTTTTGTAACATCTTATTTATCACTGGGACATTTAGTAGCAAAACAATTGCTTTTATATGTAACTATTGAATTGGTTTTACGATTTTTTAAATATTATTTGAGCGTTGATACTTATTGCAATTATTGAGTCTTTAAGTTTGAGTCTTTGACGTTGAAGTTGAAATTGACGCGTATCACGTGCTGGGCGCACACCATTACCGATTCGGCAAGTAGACAGACCATAGTGTCCACTCAAGTTGGTACTCTTCCTCTTAGATTCCTTGATCTTTTCTATCAACCACACTTTCCTACACTCCGTCTTTTAATCCTTTCTCTCAAGGAACTGGCTCTACAGATAATTACTTCTTTTTGTTATGGAAGGCCTAGCCTCGGAACGGCATATACTTGACTGGGGAGAGACCGATGTTCATAATTGGTTATCGAGTCTTGGGTATCCACAGTATGAAACCCAAATCAGAGGTATGTCGATGCATTTAAGACATGTATTTAACTCATTGCTGTCCAATATTCACAGAAAACAACATTCGTGGGGACTCATTATGTTCGATAGACCCTGATGGCTTGAAGGCATTGGGTATCAGTACAATTGGTCAAAGACTGGCAATCTTGAAGGCCATATACCAGATTAAGGTCGCACACAACGTGCCGATAACAGAAGACCAATATATTCCTCCTTGTGAGCTTTTTTCTTTTATCTTGGACCTTATATTTAGTCCTTTTTCTAGCTGAAGCGTTGGATCGCAACGAAAACCTGTCGCTTGAACGGTTACATTCAGTGGTCAAGGACCAAGGTTCGCTTCACAAACGATGCCGTCATACAGCATATTTGACTCTTCTTCAGCACAGCGACTTCGTAGCTTAGAAGAGGACAATCGGACGCTTACCTCCACATTACAATCATTCCTGGATGAATTCTCCAGTTCCCGTAACCCGCAGTGGAAATCAGTAAGCCATTGCTGAATGCGGTCATGCTCAACTCTGATTTTTGCTAGGATGAAGCAGGACCTTCGCTGCACCGACAACCATCCTTCAAATGGGCTCAATTTGTCAAACCCCAGAAGTCACCAACGAAACCGGACACCATCGAATCCCCTCACCCGTCTCCTCAGCGTGCTGAGCATGATACGTCTACATACTCTAGGCTAACAAACATGCCCTCCATTGCACATCTTCCAGAAAAATCCAGGACGCCCCCACCTGCAGCTGAACCAAGCACATCAGGCCTTTCAATTCCTAAGCCCGGGAGACAAGAGAGTTCTGATAACCTCAAGAGCTTCAAAGTTAGCCTCGAAGACCCTACATGGAAGGTCCTTCCAGCCGCTTTGAAGAAATACCGCATTCACAATGACAGCTGGCAAAATTACGCCATGTTCATCTGCTATGGTCCTTCCGGTAAGCTACTTTTTAAATACGTCAAGCTTTTCTGCGTTCTGACAAGCCATTGAAGGAAACCGCATAGAACGGTGTTTGAGCTATGATGAAAAGCCGTTGCTTCTGTTCCAGCGGTTGAAAGATACGAAGAAAAACCCCGTTTTCATGCTGAAACACATAAAGGATATCCGTTCACCTATCGCTGTTGCCCAACAAAAGCATGCCGCTCGAAAGGCCTCCTCTGTCATCTCTCAAGAAACTACCATCACCAGTGCAACTCATGGTCACCAAAAGGCGCAATCAGTGTCGAGATCTGGTCACCGGCCACCTAAGCTGGAAGTGCAAGAGCTATCGGGTACACCAACAATGGCAGCGGCCCTGAGTCCACAACCTGGCTGGCCGGAAGGAAGTATGGCCTCTCCCGCAGTCGAACCCTCACGACCTGACGAAATGAGCATGCCTCCAATATCAGCGACCTCTCATAATAGTGTGTCATCAACGCTAACCTCCAGTACATCAACCCTCGTAAATTCGTCGATAACTGGCAAAGGATCAGTATCCGAATCTTCGTCTCATTCGGCACCAACGAGAGAAATGCCGTCTTCTTCCAGTGGTGTCTCATATGCCGTCGCAATATATCCTTACATGGCAGAACAAGAAGACGAATTTGACGTCGTCGTGTGAGTACATTCGCAAAAAGGTGTTCAGACATATGCTAAATTTTCAACAGCGGCGATACATTCGTTATTGTGTCCAGGTCAAGAGGATGGTGGGTGGTCCAACGAGACCCAACTGGCTCTGGTGTGGTGGATCCGGACCTTGCAAAGCAGGGATGGGTACCCGCAGGCTGTCTCCTTGAAACCAATGTTCCTGTTGCATCAGCTATAGCAGAGGCAACGGCGAAAAATAGTTCATCGACAGCAGAAAATGTTTCCAAAACCCCTATCCTGCCTTTGAGTATTATTTCCACCAGTTTCCCGGGTATTGCCTTGATGGATTATAAGAAGAAAGGAGAAGAAGAGCTAGATTTGGTGAAAGATGATGCACTACGAGTTTTCAAGCGGTATAATCATTGGTCTTACGTGAGTAATCTTTTGTTTTTCCTTTTTTTTGTTCCCGAACGAACGCCTTATGTGTATCCAGGCCGTCAAAGAAGTTGGTGGTGACCGTGGTTGGGTTCCATCATGGTTTATAGGCAAAGTAACCGCTTCTGGTGCCCAGCCATCGACACCAAATTCTAGTATTCCACCAGTACCAGCTTTCTCGAATAACCCTGCACTTGAAACCGAAGGTCAAACGCAAGTCTCGCCCATGTCTTCGGCATTTCCCCCCGTTTAGCACAGGACCATTGTCAGCCCTAGGCTGCGTCAGCCCGTCCACTCATTATCTCCCTCCACAATAGTCCTATCTCCCTCTTCATCATGATCAGCACCTTTATTTTATCGATAGTGTACAAAGTAAACAACCTTCTGCTGCTATCTCGACATACCTCTGGCAGAATTGTATAAAATTAGTCCTGGCTGATTCATCTCATTCGACCCTTGCATGTCCCAAGGGAAGTGGCTTTTTGAGAATGCGACCAGCTACCTCTGTGACACGTTTAGGTTCGTTTTGACCTTCTTTTTTTACCCAAACACATTATTAATGCAAGTACATACTTCCTTACAGATATTTACATCTCAACTTTATTCTGGACCAAATGTAGTATATATTCAATTCTTTCGTCCATGAAGAATGACGATGGATTTTACGAACATATGATGTCGTGACATTTCCACGCAGTGTCGCAGACTTTTGTTCAAGGCACACAGTACAATAGCTGAGATAGCGAAGCGCTGTTTTCTGACAGTGACATAAGGTGAGCGCCTTCCGCCTTGAATGTTCAGCCGTTAACACTTGCGATCTCTTATGTCCTAACTATAGGTGAACTCTCCGAGGCCTTTCGACTGTGTTCCTCTGTCGTTCTAAATCCGTCGCCATTAGATTGACACATGGACACGAGGTCGGAAAAAATGGCTTGAATCAACACGATACATATATGATACTGCGGTGACTTGCTCTCTGGCCATGGGCAGCTCGGCTAATGCTCAGTACCCAGATATAGACAGAGTGATCCTCTGGCTTCATTTTTCTTTGAATTGTCCTTTCCAGTAAGAGGCTTACGGACGTTGTCTTTGTGAGGCCCGTCCAACTGTATACGCGTATACGCATGTGCTATAATTGTTCCTTCACATTCCAGTGCGAGGTGTATGCGGTCCAACCTTTGGTCTTTGGCGTCTCATGATGATGGATAGCATATTTAATGCTTCGTTGAGGATCATCCTGCTTGGTCAGTCCATGAGAAAAGTGTCCACTTCCTGAGTATTCCTTTGCATTTTCATGCACCCTAAAACGTTGACACCCACATATATTATCTGGATTTACAACCTGAAGGTACGTTCCAGTTTCTGACAAATGCCCTTCTTATCAGCCTATGATGTTTCGTATCTGATAGAACTTGGTCTAATTTCATTTCCGTTGTTTCAGGGAACGATCAACAGGTTGAATAGACACTTGAATAACATGCCAGTGGACATGTCCTAAGACCGACAGGTGAGAGCCCAATACCAAGTACCTAACCTCCACCAGTGGATAAACGTAAACATGTCGCATTACTTTCTGTCTGACGGAGCTTAATACGTTGTCACCCATACACACGTATGACCATTGGACCCACCAGTGGGATTTCAACTTTCAGTAAATCACAGAAGCACATCGTGTTCTAGGTTTAAAGCACATTTCGTTCATGTGCCTATTATTTACAGAGTTGTCCTTATGGAGATGACAGTTGTGTCAACTTTCAAGCTAGCTCCATCACCCAAAACGGATAGAATTTCTACTCTGTTGCCTGTCTTTGATATGCGCTCTGGATAGGCGGGGAAGGGAGAGGCATCCTCGTGCCTGCGGGATGCGAGACGCTTAGGGCGGTAAAGTGCGGAAGTGGAGAGGTAATGACCGACCTGACGTCTTGCCGGAGCATTAACTAAGAAACGAAAACGTCGAATCGTTTCAACATTGCCCTCGAGTTCGTAACTCCACTCGTTATACCCACCAAGCGTCAGTGTTGTTGTTGTTATCTGAGGTACCGGTATTCAAAAGAATCGCGAGTAATGTGACTAGATGATAAAGAGCAGACACATGGACTAAATAATGTACAGGGAATAATCGAGAGAGATCTATTGGGTACAGATTGTGCAGGAACGACCAAAGCTTGTTTTTTTTATCAGTTATACAAATGTTATTTAGTTGTGGTACAGTGGGAGATATAAGAACGTCACGAGGTTGAGCCCTTAAAGCGCTGCTGCATTTGAAGTATTGAAACAAGAAAAGAGGGGAGCAGGTTTTGGTAATGGTGTCGATGCATCTACCATTGACCGCTCTGCATATGTCTCCTATGATGATGATGTCTGTCATCATGAGAGTGGCGATCCGGATCTAAGTAAAATAGCATTCGAGGTTAGACGCATGTTTTTCATTCCAGAAAAAAAAAGTACACACTCGTCTGTGATGTATGAGAGTCTTCACAATGGCGCAATCTCAGCTGAAGATCCGAAAGCATGCAAAAGGTAACTCTAAAATACTCACATTTACTACGGTTAGAACTTCGCCTATGGACACGGTCTTGATGATGCGTGTCAAGGGAAGGAGCTGCACATACAAACACTAGTCAATAGTTATTCAAGAAGGAAAAGGTTGACTTACGTGTCTGAGCTCGATAAACTGCGGGAGGTGCGGTGTACGAATGTGATTGAGAAGGTTGAACGTATTCTGTTCTCGAAGTGCTGCGCCTTGACTGGCCAGCGTGAGCAGCAGAAGACGGCAGGTATCGATTTGTTGGGTTATCTAACGAGCGCCTGTGCGAGGGCTGCTCGACGCCATTTATAAATCGGAGTTCTTGACCATCAGAGAGGGTTCGAGTAATATGTTCGTTGCCCTACAAAGCAAATTGTGACTAAGAAAATATAGATATTCGATTTAACTGACTAACCTGGGAGTCAATTCTTTGATGAACACTTTCTGTAACGCCATTGACAGTCCGGGTGGAGAAACTTTCCGACGTCCACCCACTGCGGGAGCCACCGAAGGAAGAGGATTCCATGCGAGAAAACATGGGCATAGCAGGGAAGGGACTGAATGATGGGAAACCACTGGAACCAAAGGGGTCTCGATCTATACCGTTCATGAACTCCTCAATGTCATTTTCCATTCTGGACATATTACCGAATGGACCCATTGTGTGTGAGCGAAACATGTTGTTGTGGGATTGAAATTGGGAGCCTCCAAAGATGCTATCAAAGAGAGTAAAGGGATCCGTAAAATGGAAGGCAGAAAATGGGTCATGGTGATGGCGAGAGAAGAATGGACGGTCGTGATAAGATTGAGACCGATGGGAGCGACGAGCATGGCTTCCACTTGGTGCCCTCATGTCTGCAAAGTCGTCGACCCTCTCTGGAGGTGGCCATACACCGTGAATGTCATATTCCTATAATTGAGGTCAGCTAGAGTTATATGTCGATGTACTGCACGCACCTTTCGCTTCTCTGGGTCGCTTAAGACTTCGTATGCGTTGTTCACCTTGGTGAATAGGTTGAGGTTAGTGGTGTTGGATGAATTAAAGCAAGCATACCTTTCGAAACATTTCCTCTGAAGCTGCCTTTTGCTCTGGCGTCGCATTTGGCGGCAGACGGTCAGGATGAGTTAGCAGTGCTTTCTTCTTGTAGGCCTTCCGAACTGATGAGGTCATTGACCTGATCGACGTTGAGCAAGCAGGAAATAATACTTACTATGTTCACTCGAAGCGTCCTTCTGGATACCAAGTTCTTCGTACAAGAGAGTAGACATTGTATAAGGATGATATTAAGTCAATAGTGAACGCAGTGGAAAGGTTTAAAGTATCATAATCCACATGCTTCACACATTGACGATTATATTAAGTCACGTGACATTGGTATTGATTACTTTCTTCTTTAACTTTCTTTTGAATTTCCATCTTTTTTATCTCGATGCTTGTTCAAGAGTCAATAATCTGTGCAACTGCTCCTACAACTTCAGCTTCATCACCAGGTTTACTTGCTCTTCATGACATTCAAACTGGCCAAGCTTTAGCTTCTTTTAAGCAATCTTCTTCAGCCCACCACTCTGTAGCAATTTCAGAATCCACTAATGCTCAAGGAGGCTTCATTCTTGCAGCACAAGCAGACAAATCTCTCCTGAACGTCTACAATTTCCAAAAAGTGATCTATTTCTCAGATACTCCTGATCGTTCACATGGCTAATGCAACGAGGCAGGACCAACTAGCCCTAAAAATCGTGCTGCCAGAAAAATTGACATGTATTGCAATCGATCGTCGCGGTCTTTTTTGTGCCGGTGGCACAGCTGCAGGCCGTATCTATCTGTGGGAGGTATATACCCCACATACACGCTACCCAGAATCATCCCCGGTTAACACTGCTTCTGTAGATTGCCTCAGGTATCCTCTACAATGCGTGGGATGCTCACTATCGACAAGTCAATGTCTTACGCTTTACCAATGACGGCGCCGCCTTACTCTCTGGAAGTGATGATTCCGGTGTAAGCGTCTGGTCCGTGTCTAGGTCAATATGACTGGCCTTTACTTGTTTTTATTGTTCTCGTTCTGACTTGGTGCCTTGAATAGAATTCAGGATGACGAATCGCAAAACGAACATTTGCTTCCCTATTGCACGCTTTCGGACCATACACTGCCTGTCACAGATATAGTTTGTGGCATCGGCAACTTTCCAGATTGTCGAATATTAACGTCGTCGATTGATCATTCCGTCAAGGTAGGACTCACTAACCCGGTTCTTTCTAGTCACCTGAGCTCACTATAGCTCAGCTTTGGGACCTGTCATCTAGATCTCTTCTCACCACTTTCCAATTTCCCCAACCTATCTCATTGTTAACATGGGACGTTACGGAAAGGTTTTTCTTTGCTGCTTCCACCGAGGGGCAAATTCATCAAATGAACATGTTCATTGAACGTGAATCCAAAATCGGCGGCTTGGTTACCGAGGCTGTCGGAGGTGCAGGTGTTATGGACGTGATTCGAGCAGACGATGAGGCTTCACGAGAGGCCCGCAAAAAGAGGCTGATCACTGTTGGGTAAGTTATCCCTATTTCAACTTTAAAAACTCTTCTTACATTCTATGTTCATGCAGTCATCCAATCTCGAGCATGTGTATATCGTTGACCTCTGGTATTCTTGTGGTTGGTACCTCAGACGGCCAGATTATTCTTTACGACATACCATCCCACCAAGTTCTTCGCACAATTACGCAACACAAGGGGTATTCCATCAACTATTTACAAACGATGCTCAAGCCTCCGGATCTCATAGGTCACACAAATCTCACAGAAACTGCCATCGACACGAAGGATGTTATTCCTGTAAAACCTGTCTTGCCTTTCCAAAGGATGCGGGATCCGAAAGCACGAGACGCTCATGAGGTCACGGTTGTGCTCCGTCACAAAAATAAAGTAAAACTCCCAACTCTTCTGAAATAGCATCTCGGGACTGATATATCCCTTTACAGGAGTTTCGATACGAAACCTCGGAATATTCGTCGGACGAGCTCTTGCGCGACCACGCATATTTTGTTCAGCCCACAAGCGCAGCCACTTCGGACTCTGACCCCGTGTCAATGAAGACAAAATTGCTCGAGCTCGAGGCAGAAGTAGAGCAGTTGAGAGAGCAGCTTGGGAAGGCGAAGGGCATCAACGACACGATGTGGGATACGGTGGTTCAAAAGCTAGCTGGCCAGAATAAAAACACCCAGCAACAGCAACAGTCACGATCTTCCTCGCAAAACGTGGAGGATCCGGAAGAGAGTCAGCGACGGAAGAAACGCGGTCGTGCGAGCTGAAGGGTCGTTCTGTAATGTTGGTCACCTTTCTGTGTCTCGTTTCGGGGAGACTTGCCTCTCCATAGCTTGATATACGCCCCTGCGAGGTCCCTGGAGAATTAAGAGATCCGACGGGGCAGGGAATAGTGTACAAGTGCAAAACGTATTGAGCAAGAGACGTGCTCGTAGTAATGAACAATAGACGCGAAGCGATTGCACCACTGATAACCTCTGCACCGTCTACTTCAACAACATCGAGTTTGATAAGAAGAAGGGTGTCAGCGACGAATTCCGGCAGTAGGCATCTTTATGTACCCCAAGCGATGAAATTCATATACGAGCTCCAACCGGCCTAAAACTGACCCGTGCTACCTCGGCGCCCCTGTAATAGTTATCTTGATATGGCTTCAACACGCTTGAAGGAACACGGATAGACAGTCAGAATTATATGGAAGAAAGTAGAATCAGTTTCAATGGTGGCACTGGCGGCTGGTCTGCGGGTATAAAACGAACTATTTATACCCTCGTTTAAATGGTGTTGTGAAGCAGGCGGTTGATGGACGGAAGACCGCTGAGAGCGGCCGGGGGGCGGATAAGAAGACGGAGCAAGTGAGTGTACTGTACGCCTTCGCTTGGTACATGTGCGTGCACGATACACTTGTGTATTCCTCTATGATCCACCACACTGCCATTGATTCTACGCAACGGACCATCAGATTCACCAAGATAATCCACGGTCATTTATTACTGGAATTTTTTTTGGCGCAAAGGACTCAGGTATTCAATGGCTTCTCCAGTCGACTCGTCGAGTCTCCAGTCTCGACAGGCCGCGCCTATTAATTCACGTGTAAAGCAGTGAAAGTGGATTACCCGATTTGGAAACATGTAAATTGCCGCTGGCATGATGCGGGGTACGGCAAGAGTTGAATCCCACACCCAAACCACGACTTTCCACGGCGACACTACCCTATTCCTCTTTCTATTACAACCACCTTGAGCAAAACCAGATTACTTGAAAACCTTGCTTGAATCGACATGGTAAGTTGTTGACGATAACTGTATTCGAGCTGATCATAATTCGTATTTAGTCTGCTTATCCCGCATATACAATGGGTGGTCTTTGCCTCGTGGGTGGACTCACAGGATTCGCAAGAACACGTTCAATCCCATCACTGGTGGCAGGAGTAAGGTAAGGATATACAAATTGCTATAAGGACCCGTCTAAAGACGACACTAGTGTTGGATTGCTCTATCTATGGAGCGCGGATAGCATCCGTAAGGGAACTGCAAACGGATTGGAGGCAGCTCTTGGTGAGACAAGAATGATCTTGCTAGATGACTATCTAACTCTTGTATTCTAGGTGCATCTGCATTGCTATTCCTTTCTTCTATTCCCCGAGCAGGCAAAGGTCCGGTACCAGCCATGCTGAGCGTTACTTCTGCAACGACTGGTTTCTACTATGGTAACACTTTGTACAATCTCAGCAAAGGCCAATAGGGTCTTTTTCTCGAATCTATCATTCTCTGGCCATTGAACTCTCAGACTCACGTATAAATTTTGAGGAGCGCTTGTCTTGTGCTATGCGTTATTATTAGGTTGATCGGGACGTCATGGCTCGGATCCTGGTCACTTCTCTCATTATTTCAAGGTTCATTTCTCGAATTACTTTGCTATTATAATCGTTATAAAGCCTTCAAAACTTCTTTGATCTTTCTCTGGTTTCGAAATGACCATTCACAACACCATCGCAGAGAACGTCTTTGGAACTGCTGGTCCGCATTTGTATTTAAATCCATTCATTTTGCTCATTTTTTTCATTCACTAGGGACTGTATGCTGGACTGGTCAGCTCATTCCACAGGTTTGGAAAAGTTATCGCGAAAAATCAACAAAAGGTCTATCCCCATGGTTGCTGTAGGTTTCGAGTCCATGTTCAATCCTCTTATTCTAACACATGTATCGAGGCTCATTTGGGGGTTCGCCACCGTCTTCATGGGCGCATATACTTTCCTTCAGCGCATAAACGTCCCACTGATGCTCCAACCCCAGTTATTTGGGTTTCTCTCCCTCCTTTGCTGGGGTCAGGTGTGCCATTTAATTCACATCTATATTCGTCCTTCTGCCATATTGAATCGATCGTCTGACCAGTGCCAGTATTATGACCTTGGTCACTCACGAATCAAGTCTTTCATCCTAACCTTTCTATGCATGTCTGCCATTGGTCTTCTCGAGTTTCTCTTGGTGTTTTTCCTCAGGCCTATTCACGAAAAGGGAAATCATGTACCAGCCCAGATTTTGGGCATTCTTGCTTCCGTCGTGATCATCGTTGGATTCTTTCCGCAATACTGGGAGATTTATAGACTCAAACGTGTCATGGGCATTTCAATGGTCTTCATTTCCATCGACATGCTAGGTGGTGTTTTGAACACCATGTCATTGGCGTTTAAAGTACGATTCGATTATGTTGCGTCATTGCCATTCCTTGCCGTCGTGGTAGGCATCTTTTACTCCAAACTCAGCGGAGAAGGCTGATGCAAAGGAAAGCTCTTGGACGGTGTCATCATACTGTGCGCACTCATTCTCAACCCACGAGCCAAACGACGCGAATCTGCGAACCAACGTGACCCCGAATGGGAACCAGAGACAGGGAATCCAGCTTTGATTTCCCATGACACTGCCGCGCTCTCACCTCCAACATCATCCCAACACCCGTCTACAGAACCCATTTCTATTACCACCACCATGGCAGAGGCGGAATCCGGGGAGGATGGGAAGAAACACGCAGACGCAGCCTAGTGCACAGTCACAAATGATAATGGCATATTGTAACTCTTCGAATAGTTTATTGTAATCATTGCAGTTCAGCAACGGGTTGGGTATAAGAGCTGCATTAATAGGGTGTTCGTGGGTGACTATGTATTTATGAATTAGTAGATTACAACCCCAAGGCGAATAAATAGAGGACAGATGAAATGTTTTTGACAAACAGAATGACGGGGAAATAAGTTTATTTCAGCCATCCACCTCTGGTCAATATCCCATTGTTCGCTCCTCGTCGCTTGCAACTGTGGTACTGCCGTCGGTTCCTAGTTTGGAATGTGCTCTGGAGGACGTCGAGGCTGCATACGTCATCTCGTCTTCGTCAAAAACAACTTCTTCCTCGATGCCCTTGTCTTTGGCAAGGCTCATGCTGCCAAAGCCCTTTTTACGCTGAGGTCTTCCAGGAGCACTCACAAAGTCGGCAAAGCTACCTGTTGAGCCGTTGGTGCGACTGCCTGTACGACGGTGGCCGGAAGCAGGTGGGGTACGTAAGGGAACATGGTAGAAATCCTCAACCTCTTCGTCTTCCCCGCCGACCAATGCATCGTATGCTGCATGAGATGCAGCATTGGAAGTGAATGTTGATCGAGATAGAGGTAGTGAACGGTATGAGCCCTTGCGGAGATGCACTGCATAAGAATACAACAGCAGGGCAAAATAGATCTAGGGTACAATGTTGAGCTGTCGCGTACACGGCTGAGAATAGGAATAGTGAATACCTTGGACAACCACGATACAATTATAACCGTAGCCGCCAGCCCTTTTTCGTGGTTCCATATGGTCATGGCTGCTTCTTTACGTTGTACATCGGTGAGATTTTGGGCAGCTGAATTTGCGAGTTCGATCATGGCTTTCTGTGCTTCTGAATTTACTTGACGGCGTCCATCATGGGGTGTCCATAACCACCAGACAAGTGCAAAGAATACTGTCCAAGAGGTTGAAAGTACATGATCTGCGAAAAAGAGATGGGCAAAGTAGAGGGTGTTCTTTGGATCCTCCTATCCCCAATAAGGATGACATGTTGAAGTTGAGAGGATTGCTTTCTTACCTCTTGAACTACACGCAATCCCCAAGCAAGAGCAACCAAACCAAGAACAGAATATATGTATAGACTGAGCTGAGCAAAAGTTCCACCAGCACCTGTCAGGACAGCAATGAGGCCATAAACGCCTGCAACCTTGTTCAAAAGCTGGGACTTTTTTAGAATTAAATTTTTTTAAAATAAAAAAGAAAACATACTGCAAATAAAAGAGCTAAATTAACACCTGTTTTAATATCTAAAATCCCAAGAAAAGAAGAAAGAGGCCAAAGGCGCCATTCCGGGCGTAACATGAGCTTCATGAGGCGATCATGCGAGAGGAGAGAAGAGAAGGGGAGAGTGATTACATAATTTTAATAAATCTTCTCTTTTGACTATTATCATGGCCAACTATTTTTCAAACCATTCAAATTCTCGATTTCTTTTAAATTCTACTCAAGTCAACGCTCTTTCTTCAAATTCTAATCCTTCACGCTCACGAATTCCTTCAAAACATTTCTCAACTACTCTAAATACAACTTCTCCAACAATCTCTTCAAAGGATTCTTCTTCAACTTCTTCAACCCCACCATCAGCTGCTGCACCACAGGTACATCCTTTGAGAAACACGTATGTTCGTATTTTACAATTTAACTGCTTTTTTCCTTATTCTTATCTGTCAAACAGTTGGGTTTTCTGGTTTAGACAGCAACGCGCTCCAGGAAATAAGATTATAAGCTATGAAGAAGGTATTAAGAAGATCTCAGCCTTTAGCTCAGTATGTCTTGCCTTTCCATCCATCCATCCATTTATTTATTCCATTCACAGGTCGAGTCTTTCTGGTCTCTATGGACACATCTTGTCCCACCATCCTCCCTTCAACCTACCACAGATTATTTGCTCTTTCATGCCGGGATAAAACGTCCTGTTTGGGAGGACCCTTTGAACCTTTCTGGCGGTAAATGGATTATACGCCTCAAAAAAGGTCTAGCCGATCGTTTATGGGAGGAACTGGTAATGGCAATCATCGGCGATCAATTCGACAACTGTCGCAGCAGCAGAGTCGAAGATAGTGCCAAACAAAAATCAGGCAACGGTTCCAACAAATCCGAGGATGGTAGTGAGAACCTTGCAGAATGGCCAGAAATTTGTGGTTGTACCGTCAGTGTCCGACAAAGCGAGGATATTATTACAGTGTGGAACAGAGTAGATGCGGATGTCAAGGTCAGAGAACAAATCAGGTACGTCTCTTCAGCACACCTGAATTGCATTTCCGAGTCGTTGACGCTTCGACTATCAAAAGGGATACCCTGCGAAAAGTTTTGAATCTACCCCCATCAACTGTCATGGAATACAAGTCCAACAATGGTAAAATACCTCTCTCTGCACTTCCTCTTGGTCCGACATATTTACAGTTTTTTTCTTTTCCAGATTCCATGCAGGATAAATCGAGCTTCCGCCGAACCAATATTGACAAGGCCGTCTCCCATTCATAACGTGATCATCGCGATATTTTGAGGATTGGCTTATCTTTTTGGATCCATTCAAATTATAGTGTTGGTCTCTGATATTCAAACAGGACAACCGTTCTGGTATGCCGGAACTGCTCGTCGCGTTTTTTTCATGGCCATGTTGTAGTTTACTGTTTTAAGATTGAGAATATTATGTGCTACGGTCACGTGTATCGCATGTCATAATTCGTGGAAGCTCGTTTGGACCAGTTCTTATTACCAAGACTTGATACTTTCGGTATGAGAAGGGCAATCATTGCCACACGGTCTGCATTTTATATAAACCATTGTCGAGTTAAGACCACTCTTGCATCTCACCAACGTAGAGCCATGTCCACCATCAAGAAGAGCGAATCTGAGTGGAGAGCTGTGTTGTCTCCGGAGCAGGTATCGTATATTTCAGCCTTATATTGATTATGTTTCAATGATAACAAACATGAGTAGTTCAGAATCTTGCGACAGAAGGGCACCGAACGTCCCGGAACTGGTGAATACAATAAACACAAAGCCGACGGAGTGTATTCTTGTGCAGGCTGCAATACCCCACTTTACAAGAGCACAACCAAATTTGATGTACGAGTTTTGTCTCACAGTACAATATGAACCCTTTGGTTTGATACTAACTCTTGGGATTGTTTATGTTACAGAGTGGCTGTGGATGGCCAGCTTTCTTCGATGGTAAGTTCTGGTAACAGGGGCAACCCTTCCATTCTTGATTATCATTCGATTCATATCATCCACATCAGCCATTCCTGGTGCTGTGAGTCGACACGAAGACAACACGCTGGGGATGAGCCGCATCGAGATCACTTGTACAGCTTGTGGAGGACACCTCGGTCATGTTTTCAAAGGCGAAGGTTTTGGTACCCCTAGTAAGTTGGCAGACTACCCGATTCATAGCCCCTTATTAACCTGTGTACCCATCTGATTAGCTGATGAGCGACATTGCGTCAACTCTGTGTCCCTCAAATTCCATGATGAGAATTGAGGTCTTTGCTCAACATTTACTGTTTCCAATCAGCGCTCTGTTATAAAGTGTAATGTATGTGAAACGGCAAACGAGAATTGTATTGTATTATTATAAGATTTATTCAACGTCCTTATCCGATGATGAGATAGTCTCAACGTAGATCCAAGAAAACCCCTTGAAGGAGTAACAATCTGAAGAATTCGAGGTGTACTGCATTCCGGAATGCTACATGGTAGAACCCTAAAGCGATCCTTAAAGGTCTGCCATGCTCGCTTCCAGTTCCTGCAAGTCCTTCTGTGTCTGGTTGTACTTTTCTACCATGTCCTAGGGGGCAGGTTGAGCGTTTGTGCTGGGAGCATAATGTTAAACATACCTCGTATTTCTTCTCCCATACGGCGCGTTCCTTTTCTGCGTTTTGTACCTGGCGCTCGAAGTGTTCTGCTTTGACATCAACTTGCCTCAACCTATTGCAAGAATTAGACATCGAACTGAATCGATTAGCAAGTTGTCGTTACGCACTTTTCCGTAGATTCCCTTAAACGTTTCTCAGAAGTGTCTAGCTCATCTTCGAGGAGTTGAACTTTCCTGGTTAGAGCATCATGGGTTTTGTCGAGTTGCGCGTTGTTGGTGGCAGTGGCTTTGGCCTCGCGTAGTTGCTCCTCAAGTTTCGCATTATCCTCTTCAAAGAGACCAAGTCTGTGAGTGAGAGACTGAACTTCTTGTTCCTTTGTAAGAAGTGCAGCTTCCAGTTCCTTGATCTTTTTCTCTGCATCTTCGGCGCGCGCAACTGCGGCGTCAGCTTCCTGGCGAAGCGAGTTCATTTTCTGAATGCAGGTTGTTATCGGGCCCATCGATGATACGTATAAATGGGGGATAAATACCTCTTTTATTCTGTCTGTCATGGTAGGCAAAGGCGGGAGGTAGTAGGTAGATGGTGGTGTTGTTGAAGTTGATGATTATCCGAAATAGGGACTGTTGGGCTTTGGACTTGTGATCACGCCAGGGCATAGCACGCACGTGCACTATCAAGGTATGTATGCCATTGACTAGAACTAAGTTGTACAAGTATATAGATCCTATTAAAACTACATATTAATTTTCTATTTAATACAACGAAAGCTTTTCCAACTCGTCCAACAAATCATTCCTTTTTTTCTTGACCGTCTGTCGATTTATTTTGTTAATTCATGCTAGAACCCTAAATTTAGAAAGGGATCGAAAGTTTACCAGTGATTTATCCTCATAGTCATCGATAGCCATTTGTGCTGTTTGCAGACGTGCCTCAAGGCGTTGGCATTTCTCTTGCGCGATCTCGTATCTGTTATCAGATCATGTCCTTCAACGTCTGCGATATTGTCCAAATTGACCAGTTAATGGGAGAAAAATACGTACTTCTTCAAAACCTCCTCAGTTTTTGACCGTACTTTGACCAGTTCCTTGAGGAGAGGCACAGCTTGACGTAGATAGTCGTATCTCTCCTGCAGTTTCCGAGCTTCCTCTTCCTTCTCCTTGAGTTCTTGGGTTCGGACTTCCAGTAGACGCTCTGCTTCGATTGCCCTCTGGGTCGCGTTCTTGACAGCTAAGCGACGTGTTTCGATGAGCTAAAAGAAAAAGTTTTATAAAATAAAATAAAAATAAGAGAATGAACAGCAACGTACTGCCTTTAGGTTACTCATTGAGGAGTTGGAGAATGTTACAGTGTAAATAGGGGCTTTTATATGACTGATTTGGGTTGAATGAGGGTGAGAAAGTATGACTTGATTGAGATTGAACTGATCGATAGTCATGGGTATGATGCAGAATGTAATCACTACTTGCTTCAACTCTTTAGTTTCATCTCATGGCTTCTGTGCCTCAAGAAGGTATCTTTAGTATTTCATTTCATCTGTCATTAATCCTTATTTTATATTACTAGAACTTCCCATTCTTGAGAATCTTATCAAGTATTTAACTTTTATCACCCTACAACGACCATAACTAACATTAATCCCCAAGTATCCGAAACAGACTTACTGCACTCAAGAAAGATCGCGGAGAATTCATTAAAGCGTCAGATGTGAACCAGCTATATCAGTCTGTCGTAAAGCAAGGTAAGTGAATCCAAACCTTGTCTATTTTACCGCGATCTCTCATCCAACAATCAAGTTACGAAACTCAACAATGTTCGAGACGATAATACAACCTATAATAACCGTCTGGATACCACATTGGCTGATGTCTTCAGTCTGCTTTCTCTCTTCTATCTCACCATTGGAAAAACTAGAGACGCGCCTGCGACGTACAGTCAAATTGCCTCCATGAGAGTACGTGACTAATGCAGTTGGTTCACCAATGTTTGATGAAACCTGACATTCTGAATGATTTTCTTTTTTCTTTTTTAGCAAATCCTCAATCACATGAATGAATCTGCTGTTTATAATGAGACCGATCTTGCTCCTTTTCACAGGCGTTTGGCGGATCTCAGGCAAATCATCCAGAACGATGCAGAGAGCTCAAAGCATCCGAAAGCCATTACAAAGCTCTTGGAGCGTCAACTCAACGAATGCGGTAATCCAGTATTGCACCTTGCAATGTATCTTGCTCATATTTGCTTCGTAGACATGATTGTCAAGCAACTCCAAGACTCACTCTCTGTTTTGTCCCCGGAACTTGTTCCAGTGCACCAAAAGCTTGTAACGATTCGCAGGCAACTTGTTGCGCTCGCGGCAAAGGAAGGTTCTCAAAAAGCAGAATTAAAGCCTCTCCAAGAGGAACTTCGCAGAATCGATTCGTTGAGTACCTCTCTTACTTTACCATGTCTGTGGTCGCTCTTTGGTTGCGGAGCATGGTCTCCCTCGATGTGCTATCTTTCTAACATACCCTCCTTCTCTTATTTATAGAACGCGGGTCGATGGCAAGTTTCTGGGGCCTGGTGGCGTTGTTCCAGCTTCGCAAGCTATCTGCTCCTCATTGCTCGAAGAGTGTTTCGACATTGCTCAAGAAATCAAGGCTCATGAAGACTCCAAGAACGTCGCTTCTTCTCTCAAGCCTATCTATGATCGCCTCACTGGAATTCGCTCCGAGCTAGAGAGCCTCGTTCTTACTCACCGTTGGAGTCTGCGTGAGACTGATCTATGGAATTACTCTTTAAGTCTCCAAGAAATTGACAAAATGAGGGTGGATGGCAAGTTTGTTGATTCGGAAGGTTCTCGGCCTCCTGGACAATACGTACGTTTCTAGACTCCAGTACGTATTTATTGCTAACCTTGTCTTTCAGGTACTACTCTACCTTCTGAGAAGGTGTTATGGCCTCATTTATCGTCTACTTTCATCAAGCGAACCTGTTTCCGAGGAATTGATGCCCATTGTATGTTATGCCATTTTTAGTTAATGTATTAAACTAACCTAACGAATGACCAGGCAAACAAGCTGACAACGGTGAAGAAGTGCCTCAATGAGGTTTTGAAATATGGCGGGCCGTTCAATGCTCGCGACTTGTATCCGGTAGAGTCGTCTATTTGCCCAATATTTGCTCAATCTAACTGCCTTTCCCCTTAGTACCAACTGGCCCTCTTTCAGATAGATTCTCTGAGGAAGGATGGCAGATTTGTTGGTGTTGATGGGACTGTTCCAGAAGGCCAGGGCATAATTAATGCAAACCTCAGCGAGTGCCATGAATTGATTGAAATGGTATAATATCTCTCCCTCATCATCAATCTAGACTCATAATAAATCTTTATGATTACAGTTAAAAGAATCTATGGACGAGGCCGAAACAGAAATTGAAGACGACGAAGATATTGAGGACGATGAGTCCTCTCAATCAGAAGATGATTATGGCCAGTAGTCAAAAGACAAAACCATGTGTAACGCTTGGTGGTCGGTTTATCCCGATGCCTTTTTATCCCTTATCGTTTACTTATATGTTTACTTACTTTTTCATTTTTTGTATCCGGGACTTTTATTTGTTGTAAGCAATAGAGTTGGCATGACCTTTGTGGTCTTTTCACAATACAGAGGTGGTGGCCGTTGGGCGGTGGATTCTCAAATATTATGGCATTAGTACTATGTAGTATGTATGGCTGGGCAAAAACGACGCGTCACTGTTCGTCGTGATCAGGTTGAGTCCTTGCCAGTGCTCCAGTGTGTGGAAAATGGCTTGTGAGAAGATTGACGATATCGCGTTTTGTAACCAAACCCGTCAACTTGCCGGCTTGCGTAAAAATGATTTGACGAAGGTTCTAAAAGAAGTGAATCGCAGCACTCTGAAATGGAATCGGATAACTTACAAGTTTTTGGAACATGTTCACAACGAGTTCCTGTGGCGCTTCTTGTCTCAGCTCAATTATCGACTCTTCCAAAGCCTCTGGCAAGTCTACTCGTTCGTGGAGAGGTATTCGGAATCGGTTAGGAGAGAAAGTGCATTTTTTACTGTTTTCCGTTGCTGTATCGTCCAACTGCAAACGGCCTGACGAACAGTGAGGCAGGGTAATGATAGACCACAGAGAATACTTACCAAGATTTGCGTCCAATGCTTGTCTCGTAGCCCAACCCACAAACTCATCATGCCCATCAATAACAGGAAATCCGTGGAACTGATACTGTTTCAGGAATTGCCTCAGTTCACCCAAAGTGGTGATTCCATCGCGGATGACGACAAGTTCTGACAGAGGTTTCATAACGTTGGTGCCAATCTCCCCTCCGTCTCTGTAGTCTACAGGAGGAATCCAGGGGTATTGACGCATAGCTATCCAAGCAGCATAGATGCCGTCTTTCCCCATTGCATCGCCTACCCATTTGGAAGTCATAACGCAAATCATTATGGGCAGGACATGCGAAAGGGCTCCAGTTAACTGGTCAAACAGCTGGTGAGCTTAAACTCTAGTTATCAACCAACTTTATTTACCTCAAAAAGGATTACAACCAGTGAAACTAAAACCTATTGGTTAGCATAGTGCATAGTAAAGGTATCTAGGGCTTACTTGTCATCCTCGTCACACCTCCCAACATAGCAGAAGCCCCGATGACAGCATAAAATCCTGGCGATATACAGCGCACTGAGGGGTCAGGTGGACACGATAAGAATATCCAGGCTGTGGGGTATGCTCGATATAAACTTTGTCTACCAATACTCGTCAATTCTTCTCTAAGAAACAAACTGGTTGGACCTACGTGATCAATCCGACTGCACGCCCGAGACAGGCGCCTATACCAATCGTGGGAAGGAAAATACCTGCAGGAACCTGTGGAGAAACATGAGATTGGGATAAACGAAAGGCAATGACGCATACAGCAATTCCAAATGTCCACGCAGTGAGCACAACTTTCAGAATAGCAGTTAAGAACAACAAAAAAATATTTTGTGTCGTTGCAGTCGGGCTGTTGAAACGAGGTTAAAACATGTTATGAAATGTTGATGTGAGCCTGAAACTCACTTGCAAAGGCCGTGATAGTCCGGTTTTGTAGGATCACATTCTTGGAAAAGATTCGCGACTAGTTCCGATGTCTGCACTCTGTCATAGATGTGTTAATCTGACTGGTACTTATTACGAGTAAAGAGATGGAACCTAGCAAAAACAATCTGGGAAAAGGTTGAGCTGACTGAGAAGCGGAGAGAATGAAACAGCTTCGTACCAGATAGCTAATGGATGCTGTAACAGCACTGACGGAGATCACCTCCATTACAGGCCAGCCGTGAAGGATACTGTTGCGACGATACAAGGCGATTTCGACGTTGAGTCGAATTAGCAGCGATCCAAGAACACCCTGAACAATGTTTTAGAGAGGATGTATATAGGACAATGATAACCTTACACCCATGATGCCGAGCGCAATCCAGGGAATCTATCAATGACTTCAGAAACTATCATCGACAGTGATATACGACACCCACGAGTTCAAACGCCCGCCAAGTGTCCGACACGAACGTTACCTAACAGAATCTGTATTCATTCAGCTCGGAAGGAATGGGATGGAATATAATACCTGGAAGAGCACGAGTTTCGCTGTTCCAAAAGGGTTAACCCATTGCAATGCAACGGCAGCAATGGCAGACGCAACGAATCCTCTCCACATGACTTCAGATTCGTTGGCAAATGTATCAAGCTCTGACAGGGCGTGAACGGTCTTTCCAGTTAGCTAGCCAGTAAACACACCTTCAAGGCCGAACAGCACGCCACCCAGCGGACTACCAAATGCAACGGACACACCTGCTGCAGCTGCAGCTGCAAGCATGCGTCGCTTTTGGACTTTGCTTCGTAAGTAGTGTGGTCATACAAGAGTAAGTGTGGGCTCACCTTCGTTTTGTTGGAATCCTTTGAAAAGCCGAGACAAAAGATATGCCATGCAACACGCTACATGGACAAGTGGCCCCTATCGTTGCTAATCGGTCAAACGTCGTGGTGGACAAGACAAGCCCTACCTCTTTCCCCAAAGATAAACCAGAAGCAACGGACAGCGCCAAACCCAGTGCTTTAATCAATAGGATCCAAGGCGTTAGGAATTTGTCAAATACATAACCCCCGAGTATCTAGTGATACGGTAAACGTGTAAAGATGCGTTGACCATAATCTCTACTTACAGCTTTTATTTCAGGAACTATACATTTCAAATGTCAGCTTCGGAATCACAGACGCTTGAAATGGTGCCTACTTCCTGTGTGAAATGCCCTTGAAAAAAGTTAGCATACTACGAGGTCTAGTGCTTGACAATGCGTACAATGGCGCCCAAGATTCCACTAGCACAGCTGCACTCCCAGCAAAAGCAATCTACCGATAGGTTCAGTTTACGCCCAGGGTTGGCTCATTGCGTTCAGACATACGGCGAGGACAACATATATTGACGCGTGTAACAGTGAACGACCGAATATTGAATTAACTTCCAGATAATCGCCCCAACTTTTCCACTCGTTGCATATTTCGCCAGCTTCATGCCAAGATTAGAGAGGGATATTACTTTGGATATTGTGCACCTACGACCGATGCCTGTACAACAAGCATTTGAATTGTAGAAGAAACCGTAAGTGCAACGACCTTCCCGGAGATCACCAAGCCTTCAAGAGTACCTGTAAACTATATTTGCAAGGAGTGTATTTAGACGAGAACTCACCACTTGACTAGGACATCCAGCCAGGCACCAGCTATACCGATGCCAACGCCCGTCAGAATGACAAGCAACCAGAGACGAGCAGACTCGAGAGTAGGAAAGAGAACACCGCGAACGCCTGCCTGGGATTGTAGTCGGTAATTCCTCTCCCGTTCCAATCCTTCTTCGTGAAGCCAGTCAATTGTGCTTCCGTCTTGATATTTTGGTGTAAACGAGTGCTTCGAAGGAACCCTTCCATCCTCAGTGAGCTCATATTGGTCTTCTTCGTAGACTATATCATCTTGTAGGGATCTATATGGCATGATAATATGGGGAACTAAAACATGAGATGAGTGTTATATGTAGCAGAGGTTACAACATTTGTTGGACAGCAGTGAGTAGATCGGAATTGCTTAATTGAGAGTCATTGTTTGCTTACGGGGATAGTGACAAACATGTACTCTAATGTTAGGACCTTTGCCAACTCGAACTTGCCATTCCACTTACAACCACCAATATGTCGAATAATACAGGCGTTAATCATGAAACTAACGAGTCAATGTCATCTATGTTATTGAATCCGTTGAATCAACTTCAATCTCTGGCCCTCGTCCTTTTTCAGTCACTTTCTCCACCACAAACCAAACCACCGCGACCCCCTCCAGCAGCCGCTTTTATTCAATGTGATAAGAACCTCGCACATGCAATTAATCTAGCTCAAGAACACCAAATAAAGCAACGCAAAATTGACGCGTTGGAATCCGAAATACTAGAACTTGAAGCTCAATGGCGACAAATCTGCTCAGAATTAGCAGAAGGTAAATCAGAATTAGAGGCAATAATCGAGGAAGGGGATGAACGAATCGCTGCCATCGAAGAGGCCAAAGAAGGTGCTTTTCTGAATAATGCTATGGTGTTTGCTTTTCTCATCCAGTTTTAGCCTCGATACCATATCCCGAACTTTTGGCCTATGCACAAAGCCTCAGTGCCTTTACATCTGCACCACCCAACATGCCAGACTTGACTTTGCCAGGACAACCTCCGCCACCATTGTTTTTCCCCCCTTTCCCAAACGAAGAAAAAATGCGACGCGGGCGTCTAAATGCAGAGGCGCCGCTTGGTTTGTTGGGAGAAACTCACTCTGTGGGCAGACGTAAGCAACTCATACTTTCCGAAATATCGTACCCTCTCATCGGTATATATTTCAGCTCCAACCGTTTCACCAAAAGAGACAGACGTTCATGCCTCTGGTGCAAACCCATATCGTCAAGATTTGCGCGCACCCAAACCGTTCTTTGAACTCGACTTGGATCTCAATCCAGATCTATGACCATGATCTAGTGCCCCCCAAGACCGCCAGATACCCTATATTGCTATTATTAATATATAATACAGAAGAAAGACTCAAATTGAAAGCCGTGGATGGGATATATGTTGCTATAAAAGCGGGTTATGCTTTAAATTTGCGAAATCTGGAAGCGATGCCGCCTGCTATCTTGTGCAGTGCCAAAGGGGGCTGGGGCTTGGACGCTTTCGTATCCTTTGAAGACGAGGAAGATGTGGTGCTGACGAGGTTGATGGTGGGTTTGTTATGACGGGCGGCATACTGGTGTAATTGGCGTACGAAGCCCGGGTTCGGACACACGATCCCTCGCAAGGCCTGGACTTGTTTGATAGCCATCGGTGCAGACATGTCTGTTGTTGCTATGAGGTATGCACAGACGACAGTGGCACTTCTGCTGACGCCTTGCATGCAATGGACCTGTTGGATGGTTTACTGTTAATATTAAACAGACCCTTGTTGCACAACCCTTTGTTCCGACTTACCAGGACTTTATTGGATTCATCCTCCTTCAAAGCAGCGATGATGAAGTCGGTAGTCTCGTCTAGATGTGATAGGATATCGACCTCAGCTAGATCATCGACAGGAACGTGGAGGATGTTGTCCTGGGGGATGATCTCTGGCAATTCGGGGGTGGGTTCTATTACGGAAACGACGTGGGTGATCCCCAGGTCCAACAGCTTGTTGGCATTCCTTGCCGTCCAGTAATCGGACAGATACACACGGGGGGTTATCTTACTTGCTGTCCGACCAAATGCCTTGCGAGAGCCCTTCCCCACAATTCTTTGCGTCGTCAGCGCATTTTCCATATGCTGTGAGGGAAACGATAACATGGTGGCTAATTGGAAAGGTATGGGAGTGCGCTTGTTGGGATATTCAATCTATCCTATAGTGTTTTGAGCTGAATCTTGATGACCAGTAGTACCACGACGTGTGAAAATGATGCATTCGTTGTAATAAATAGTCCACTCCAACATTAATCCGACACTCATCCGAGGACCAATATGATCTTGGATGTCCTAAGCTCTAGACGAAGTTGGACAATACTCTTCGAGAGCTTGGTTCAACTATTTGTCCTTGCGCTAATTGGGTTAGTCCCTTGCACATCGGCTTGAGATGAACCCCTTTACCTTCGCTGACCATGAAAATCCGGTCGCTTACAGGTTTGGGTGGTACCTTTCCACAGTTCACGTAGGAGGTAATAACCACTCATTTGCCCAACTATCACCGCACTACACCTGCTGACGCCCTTAGATTATCGTTCATCTCAGTTCAATGGCTCATGCTCCATCATGAACAACTCCGTCCGGGAGGTGCGTTGTTGCGAGCTAGAAACATTCATGATTCTTTCGTGTCTAACTAGTCTAATTATAGCGCTTTATATTGTACTGAATACCGTTCTTCTTGCTGCGGTCACCGTTTTCTATCTTTACTTGTGTTCGTCCAGATGGGCGCATGACGTGCCAGCTTTCGAGCGACCCAATGAGAGCTTCCTGACGGAACCTTATCAGTGTGATACCCCAGACGGAAAGCTGGCGACGTGCTACAAGGACAGCTGCAACGGCAAATGGAGGCCACCCAGAGCCCATCATTGCTCCGCGTGCGGGGTATGCCGCCTTGAGTTTGATCATCATTGCCCTTGGGTAAGAATAAACCGCTCGTCTATACATTGACCTGACCTTATATTCTAGGTAGGCAATTGCGTGACTGGCAGTCGATTAAAAGCATTCATTATATTTTTGTTACTTGTCCCCCTGGCATTCGCTGTCGCGGTGTTCCCAGCCATCGGGACAATCAAAGGACATGCGTTGTACGCCCTCGAAGTTTCGCGTCACAATGCATGGGCAAAGGAAATATGGTGGGATTGGCCAGGATCGTGGGTCGTCTTTGCAGGCCCTTTCGGCCGTTGGACTATAGGAACCGGGATAGGTTATGTCCTTTTAAACAGCCGAAGGCCCACGACGTCCGTTGAGCATGGTCATTTGCTGCTGGAGCCTCACCTCCGAGTACTCCTGACGGCAGCTATTGCATGTATCCTGTCCTCATTTGCGCTGGTGCGCGTTCAATCTCCCCCTTGCTTCATTTCATTAAAAATAAGTTAGGTACTCGCTCTCTCTTCCATACGGCGAATATTACGAGGCGTTTTGACATTTGAGTCGCTGCGAATGTCAACTCGCAAACCGCGGTATATCTGCATCCCCACATCTTCTTTCCCCACCCCAAACGTGACGACAGAAAACGTCCATCCCGCTCTACCTTCCGAACGCCTCTACGATCTCGGGCGGCGACGAAATTGGCATGCATCTTGGTTAAAATCTCTGATGCCCGTGGATACCCCGAGGTTTGTGTTTCCCCTTGCTCGGAACTTGGGAATGCTGTGAGGCTGACGCTTTTGACTCTTTATGTAGGACTTTTACTTGGCCCAAAATAAATGCTTCAGTACTAGAGCGTATGCGCAAAATCAAAGCAGAGGACATCCATTTAAAGGAGTCATAATGACATATGTATATATTCTATTGCGCAGCATATTATGCCGCACCCCATTCAATTGCTACACAGGTGATATGGGCAACTGTAGTGCTTGTGTATTTCCTTTAAGAGGGTGCAGTGCCTGGAAGCAAGGAGCGGTAGTATTTAGTCTCTCAATGTCGAAGATGGATCAGGTATCCTCTGCCTACCTTTGTTTCCACATGACCCAGACGTCGATGGCCAGTTCGGAGAGCTTTCACCACTCAAACACGAACCATTGAAGAGAGACCCTCCGTCTGATCCGGACCACTGGCTGCAGGACACTTCCGTAAAAGTGCCTGTCAATGCACCATGGCCAGATGGGAAGAAGGCGCTGGCGCCTCCTGTATCTTGGCAAATATCGAAGCTGATGACCATCACATATTAGTAAATTACATTTAGTTACGGGGCGCTTAAATAGATTCGCATTCAAACTGAAAGCTTACTGGAAGGGCTTGCCGTGCTGGTTGTTTTGATTTGAGGTCGTTTGGCCGCACCATTCCTAGGCGACAATCTACTCAACCAATGCTATCGGATGCTATTTAAATTCAGACATACCACGTTGCCTTGAACGGGGCTGAAAAGTACGCAAAATAGGATAAGACGTATCATCCAACCAACAGCGCCGAGGTTTACATACCATAGGTCGGTAACCTTTACGACGATTGTGTGGAACGGGCCAGTAAAGTTGGGTGAAAACGGATCAGCTGTACCGGTAATTGCAAAGCAACGACCACAGGCATCTCCTGCACCCAAACCTGGGGCAGAACCAAAAGCTAACTGATTCATAGCTGCTGTAAATCCAGATGCCGATTTTCCGCAAGCTAGGGAGGGGTTAAAATACAAGGAATAGCAAGAAAGGTGTAGTAACTGTACCGGGTGCACCGCAGCCTGTGTACATGGTGAAAGAAGCAGAGCCAGATGAATTTTGAATGTACCCCCCAGTTGCACGGGTGTTCAATGTCAGTGCATTGACACTAGTGAGACCGGCAAGAAGGGAGAGCAAGGAGATGTTCAAAAGCATGGCTACCAAGGGGGAAGTGATGTGTGCAAAAAGTCTCTTTCTCATAGATTAAATACCCCAGCGCCAAATCTTCGGCGGCAATAGAACCCAGAGCAATGACCATGGCTTTAAGGAAAATACAACAAGTAAAGGTGTTTATTTTTAACCTGTTAAGACTTTACACGCGATGCCTTCGACCATCGAGGTTTGCACTGTCATGTGGATCGTTCTTAGGACTAGGAGCTTGACGGTTAGAAGGAGAGCCGTTTCAAAAACGGAGGTTGATACGTCATTTTCCCAAGCACGGTGGCAGTAGAACAGATAATATGCAAGAGAAGACGAAGCTTTTCATGGAGAATACAGTTGTCGACGCGAGTGATTGAGTGATGTGGGACGGATTGAATGGATGCTTGAGAGACTCTGAGGATGGATTCAGGCGCAATAGGATGCTGAAGAAAATATATGAATGGCCAGGATTCTCTGCAATTGGTTATACGACAAAAGAAAAAGACATCTATGAGCTTTCCTCCTCCTTGTATTTTGCGGGGTCGACACCGTGATGCTGATGATTCACCAAGTTGAACCTGTGAAGGTATTGTTAGCACGACGCGAGCATCGGGTAAAAGAAAACGGATATACATTGGGAATGCACCTGTAATAAAAATGAAATTAGGATTGGTGCATATGGACAGGATAAAATTGAACATACCAAACTTGAGTTGTGACCACTGAGAATTCCTGCTCGCAGCGGCCTGAACCCACTCTGGTTGATGAGATTCGCCGTATACTGGTTTGCCCTCCTTGACAAGTTGACGCATTTCTTGCAAATCCTTTTCTTGTTCACGGGCATTCTCGGACCAGCCCCAGAAGCGCACTGAAAGATATTGAGTGGATATTTTGGGTGTTTTAGGAAGGAGGCCACGAACGAGATGAACGCTGGTAGGCCAGCAGGAAGCCAGCAGTGAAACCCAAGAAACCGCCAAGTTTAAGTGTAGGCCTCAACTTGACCTTGCTGGGGTCAGCCATATCTATGAGATATGTCAGGACATATGCAATAAACGCGAGGATAGGTCATACCCCAGAAGTAGAGGGCAGCTGGGAAAGCACCAGTTGCAGCAGCCCATACAGCATAATCTGAAGGTCTGAAGTATTTAATGACCCTTGAAGCGTGTGGGTCTGAGTCGATCAGAGGGAATTCTGTAGTGACAACCTTCTGAGGCATTGCAACTAACTGGTTGTTGGTAGAAAAGCGTAGGCGTGGACTTGCGGCCCAAACAAATTATGTTCAAATTGGGACAAATTATGAATAAAAAATATTTATTTCAATCTCACACTTGAACAATTCTATATAACCACTCATAAATATTGTTTTATTTCATTCAATCTCTCTGGTCCTCATTGTCTTTATAAAATAGTCATTAATTGTGCTACAACGCCAGTGAACAAGGAGGGGGCCGGGTGAGGTGTGACAATAGTGACAGATAATTCCCACGACGTAGCATTGTTCTTTTTTGCGTTTGTAGTTAATTCTTCTTCCCTTTCAGCAGTCATGAGCGTTATCCGCAACTCATCAACGCGGAGTGACACAAGAAAGAAAAAGTCTTCGCCTTATGGCTTCGTGTCAATTGTGAGTTTATATTTTTGAATTTCAGTGCTAGTATTAATCACAATTCCCCTTTAGTTCAAAAAAATTAGCAGCTTTTTAGGAGTTGGCGATGCAGAATCGTCGACAAATGATGAATCGAGTTCATCGTCGTCGTCTTCTGGACAGGTAACGCGTTTTTATAATCGAAATAGTCTGTTATACTCACCTTTTTATCAGACTTCAATCCACACGTCTTCCAACACCCTGCATTTGAGTCGTCAAGAAAGATACCAACAACTTTCTCTAAGTCATGATAGACCACCACTTTCACCAGTTACAAATCCCAATAATGCCTCTTCAAATCAGCCTTTCCCTCCCCCTTCAAATGACAACAATTACCAGGCTGCTGCTTCCATGGTCAGCGAGACCTTTGGCAAGCAAGTCACGCCTGCTGCATTGAAGGATTTCCTTTCCAACATGAATCCTCCGTCCAGTACGTATCTCTTCTACACAATTTTTATTTTACATCTCCTTATCATATCATTATCAGACTCAGATCGCCACGAGAGCTTCCGCTTTGCATACACACCACCTCCTCAGACACCTCCTTCTGCCCCGAAATCCACTTCATCTTCAGCTCGTCGAACAACTCTCGCGAGGAACCCTAACGGCTCATATTTATGGGAAGGTGGAGGAAGCGCCAAGAGGAGTACAAGGAACAGGAATCGCTTTGCGTCCCCAGCATTTCGCGCCTCCCCGTCGAAACCATCCACCACAGACCGTTCAACTTCTTCAGATAAAAAGAGAAGAATCGACGACCCATCTACATCGGACTCACCAAATGTCGCCCCATTGCCCTTCCCCATCACCGCTTCTCCATCCACACCTCAATCACCGAGCAAGGCCCCTCATCGTCCTGCCATTGTCACCACTGCTCCTCG
This sequence comes from Panaeolus cyanescens, assembly GCA_002938355.1. Classification (NCBI taxonomy): domain Eukaryota; kingdom Fungi; phylum Basidiomycota; class Agaricomycetes; order Agaricales; genus Panaeolus; species Panaeolus cyanescens. The sequence continues at coordinate 43,382 of NHTK01006136.1, forward strand.
TCTTCGCACACCAGTTAAACCGACAACACCCGTTGTACCATCTCCATTGCGTCAGGCATGGTCAGAGGTTTCCCCGACTTCTTCCCCAAAGGAGGAAGTTAAAAAACCCGCTGTACAACCCCCCAAACCAACTCAAACCGCAACTTTGATGTCCGAACTTATCAAAGAAAGTATGCCTCCAAAGAAACCCGACCTTAGCAATCCATACCAGACTGCTAGTCCTGTTGGTAAAGTCGGACCACCAAGGAGATCTGCGAGACGACCAAGGGCAACCAATCGTGCCCCTCCACCCAACCGAACAACAGATGAGGAGCTGAAATCCACCAATGAAAAAGAAAAGGAGAAAGAAATCGCCAACGCGACTGCGCAAGCTATCATCGAAGCAACACTCCCCAAGGTTTGTTTCATATAATTCATATTTTTTATCTTAACTTATCGTTGTTTTATTTTAGGGAAGTAAACGTTCCCGGCCACCAGCGAATTTTAACAAAGTCGAAACACCCAAACAGTCCTACGTGGTAGAGGAAGTCGACGAGGACGAAGAACCCACTCTGAAAAGATCCAAGCCTTCTCTCGAGGGACGAGGCATTCCTCCCATTTCACGTTTTGCGCCATCCGATGATGTAGTTGTGGAGGACCTGGACGACGACGTTACAATGTCCGGGCCTTCTCAGGAGAAGCCCAAAGCTGAACCGCCCAAACTCACCGTTCCTACAAATGTACCAGCGTCGAGGTCCTTCAAGTCCGCCGCCCCCAAGGAGCCAAGTAAACTTAGGTTCAGTATTCAAGCTGAAGCTCCTTCTTCACCTATCCCTGCCCCAGTTGCTCCTCCCCCTGCGCAGGAGTCGGCGCCAGCGCCAAAACCCTTTGTTGTTCCTAACTCCACTTTCTCTTTCACCGTCAATGCCTCACAGGAGAAAAACACAGCACCTATACTTCCTGTGAAGAAGCAAGTTGCTGAACATGGTGATTCGCCTGAAGAGGTGGCCAAAACCGAGGTCCAAAAATTACCCGTGTCGTCTTTGCCTGTCTTTGATCTGACAACAGTCGGCATATCGTTTCTTCCCAACACACCCGACCACATTGAAGCTCGCAATATTGCTTCCAAAGCCCCCCGCGTTTCGCTGCCAAAAATCGATCTTGATGGGCCTGCAAAGCCGACATCACCTCCTACCGTCAACGGCAATTCAGCGCCCACCAAGCCCGTAACTCAAGGTTTCAACTGGTCGGCTATTGGCAAGGCCCCTCCATCTTCATCCAAGGACACCCAGAAGTGTTCCACCTGCTCCCTGGATGTTCCGATTTCGGCAGTCGAGTGCACCATCTGTGGTTCTCCAATGTCAACCAACACCTCATCTGCGCCTGCTAAAGATGAGAAAGTTTCCCCTCCTGCAGCTCCTGCACCTGCACCTGCTCCCGTTGTTGCACCTGCCGCTGGTTTCAACTGGGCTGCACTTGGCAAGGCACCACCATCCGTTTCTCAGGGAAACAAGACCTGTGGCACATGTATGTGCTCAACCCCCGCCTCCGAGGCTGATTGCACTGTCTGTGGTAGCCCGCTGTAATGTTTACCACATGCTTCTTCAAAATTTCTTACGCCCTACTGTCTCCGTTCAGATGTAAATGGACTATCTTCTTCCTCCCCCGCTTTCTCGTTGTCTGTGTTTTCTATCGTTGGATTCAAATTTTCATCATGTCACCTATCACATTACGTCCCCATCCATTTCATTCCGCTTCATGACCTTTGCATTTCTTTACATATTGCTATTGTATTTGTAACCCATTTTATTTACTTCTCGCCATTGTTACCCCGAAGTAGCTCGTGTTCCTTGTTTCAGCTTTTTATACCGTTTTCCATAGTTGCGGCAGTGTAACAATTTCTCGTTAGACTAGGTATCCCTCAAATTGCAAACACCACTTGAAAACAGCATGGCATGTTACGCCAAAGCCGTGACCCGTTTACAATTTTCCTGTTGTGTGTATAGTGATAGATGAGTAAAGCAAGCCTGAGAGGAAGTACATCATGTTCCAGGAGCCTGTTTTGTGAAGTCCAATTTCCGCGCAATGGATCTTGCGCGGCTGGCGTTGTCCGGAGTTGTTAACTTTCGCTTGAGATTCGATCTAACTTTAACACCAGGACCAGCCGAGTTCATTTCCACATTTCCGTCGAGTTCGTCCAGTGGCCTTGCAGCCAGCTGGGTACTGCATTTGGGAAGCTTTGGTGGCAGAGTGGGGTATGGCAAGGCAAAGAAATACGGATGGAATAAAGCCTATATGATTCAGTAGAGTAAGCAAACGATGTTTATAGACAAAATGAGATGTACTTGCCTCTCGTGCCGTTATACGCTTGCGTGGCTCATAGATGAGGCACTTGCTGAGCAGATTTAGAGCATCAGCTGTTGCAGCGGTGAATAGATCGCGTAAAGGAGGTTTTGGGAATTGCCCGACAGTAATGTAGTCTGGTAGTTTTGTATGTCCCTAAGAAAACGATTTAATACATTCTTTAAAAACAAGATGAACACGTGGACTTACTGGCCATTCCTCCTCTGTTGGTGTCCCTAATGCTCTGAAAATTGTCTTGAGCTGGTCCATATCGCTTTCACCGGGAAGATATGGGATTCGTAACATGAGCTCTGCGAATATGCAACCAACGGACCAGATGTCAACGGCGGATCCGTAAAACCTGGCACCAAACAGCAGCTCTGGGGGACGATACCATCTAGTTATTGCTGCAGCGTAAGTGAAATGTCACTGTAAACCCTGACGATACTTACCTGGTGATTACTTGACATGTCATTTTGTATCCTGGATCCGCAAAATCTCTGGCAAGACCAAAATCGGCTATTTTTAGCTGCCCGTCTGAAGCAATAAGCAAATTGTTGGGTTTTAAATCCTAGTCCACATGTTATATGTTGGCCTTCAACAAGCACGGCAAGGCAAAATAAGATCTTACCCTATGCAGTATGAAATTTCTATGACAGAACTCTAGGCCACGGAAGGTCATTGCCATCCAGCTTTTAATATCCGCAGGTAAGAAAACGAGAGAACGGTCTTTGATGATCATTTCGAGGTCGGAATCCAAGAATTCAAGGACAAGATTAAGATTTGTCTTTGATGAAAAGACGTCCAAAAGCTGTAACAAGGTGGGGAGGTGGTTATGATATGAATTCGGGTAATGCAAACAATTCATACACACCTCGATTACATTTACGTGCTTCAGTTCTCGCAAGAACTTGACCTCGCGAATAGCAGACATATCCAGACCGTCTTTGAATTGTCCGACTTTGATTTTCTTAATAGCAACCTTCCGTCCCGTGGTAGCCTCTCTTCCTGAAATTGTGCAAAACCCGTTAATCTAACACTTCTATCTGTCTAGAAGCCCATACCTTGATAAACCACGGCGTATGTTCCTTCTCCGACCTTTCTATCCTTCACCCTAATCACTTTATGAACGTGAGTTCTCCGACAAAAATGAATGAGAAACTGACCAGCGTCGCTGTCGTTCAGCATTTGCCTTCTCCACTGCATCCATGTCTGTGCCCGCCTTTATCGTAGAAGCGTTATGTGAAATTCGATATGATATCTGTACAATTAAAGTTGACGATAAGAGAGAGGTGTGTCCCACAAGAGATAACCTGTCGATTAATGAGTGTTAAACGAGCGCAATGCCATCCACTAGCTGCTGGAGGCAAGCAATTAAAAAGAATGAAGGACAATGCTTTCGCTATTTCCGATTATAGCTACTACAATTATGTCACTACACGTGGCTCGGGCACGTGTGCACGTGACGTAGTCGCGCCGCGAGGGGAAAGCACGTTGCTGCTTGCAATCGTTCAACATTCACCACGTAGTACTATTAGCTGCGCGATCGCTCAATTTCTTGATTTCTTGTTCAATTTTTTCTTATTTAATTGCTCTGTTTGTATTTTTAATATCTTGTTACTAAAAGGTGGACTCTTGGAATCAATGCCCGGACCTGCTCAATCATCCAAAGCCAGAAACTTCTACCAGATCCTCGGTGTCAACAGGACTGCTTCTGCGGAAGATGGTGAGGGAGATTCTTATAATCCCACTAAGAACTTCTTCGCTTACGTCTACAGTCAAACGTGCTTATAAAAGGCGGGCTCTTGAAACACACCCTGACAAGCTTGAGCCAATACTCACAGATAAACAGAAAGAAGAAGCAGAGCAATTGTTTCATTCTGTATGTCTTATGAATCTAAATTTGTGCTTATACAGTACCAGGGAGTCTAATGATGCATTGGTATACATATAGGTGCAGGAAGCTTTCGAGGTCCTGGGCGATCCTATCAAACGACATGTAATATCCTTCTCTGTTGACCCATGCCCGCGGCTTCAACTGATGCATCAAATGTGACAGATGTACGACAAACAACTAACAAAACGGCTGGAGGCTGCTGCGATGATGGAGGAAGCTGCTAGGCGAGACAAGGAGAGAGCGGAGTGGGCGAGGCAAATCAAGGAAGAGAGTGACCGACGAATCGCTGCACTTCGTGTCAGTGCCAGTAACAAGGCCAATAAGAGAACAGAAATCCCGCAACAAAGCGCAGGCGCTGTTGCAGAGGAAGTGCCGCCCAGCACAGAGGTTTCTGCTGAAGACAAGAAAAAACGAGAAGCAGAAATGGTGGCGGAGATCCTCAAAGGACTGTACGCTACAAGCCCCGAGCTTGTTGCAAGACGTGAAGCAGCATTGAAGGTGAGAGCTACTCCAGTGTTGTTCAATATCTATCTCATCCATCATACAGTTCAAAGCAAACCGGGAGAAAAGGAATGGTCAATCCTCTCAACGGCTGGAGTCCTCACAGACTCCAGTAGCTTGACAGGCGTCGTGCACATCACCCATTATTAGGAAACTGACATAGGATTTGTGTTGTTTGATTAGTCGTGTAGTGAGTAACAAGTGTTGTCCTGCGATTTCTACCGATGTCCCTGCAGCAAAGAAACGTGCCGCTCTTCAATGCACTCCAAGCGACGCTAACCGACTCTTCGCAATCTTGCCAATGTCTTCAACGGCCCTTTGAAGCTCTGAGCGCCACTCTGTGCTTCCTGCCTCAATAGGTGATATACTTTCTGACGAGGGCGTATCTGCCGAGAGGGAATGCTCAAAACCAAGCAAGTCTTCCATTTCCTCCGCAACCTGTGCGCGACTGCGACCATTGACGAACGTGATATACCGAAGACCGGGAAACTTGGCTTCATAGCACGTATTTAGGTGAGCGAGTCTGTTGAGAACTTCAGGAGGGGTGGGCTTGAGTCCACGAGCCCCCTGCTCTGCTGCACTAAGCTTTGAAAGATTGCTCTGTTCTCCGATACGAGGATGGCCCGATATAAATTCGGCCTGGGCAGATATATCCCACTTGGCAATCTCTGCGAGTGCGGCGTCGATTAAATGACTGTAGGTCGTGGGGGGTAAAGGGGAGGTCTTGATGATGGCGTTGAGTTGCTTTTCGAGAACATCGACTAGGATTGGAGAGTGTTCGAAGAGAATCTCTAGCGTCGTTGCTAAATCCGATGTTGGACCAGAAGGAGAGTTGTAAATGCTTTCAAGAGATGGTAAAAGAGACATGTCGGATGGATTTTAGTCGTGTTGGGCAAAGGACCAAGATAAGAAGTGCCCCTATCAGCAATTCACGTCAATGGCACTCATGATCATGGCGGCCCGATCAAACCGACTTCTGAGCGACATTTCACCGTGCAGCTTATTTTATACCTTATGCACCAACATGCCGATGAAAAGAAGACTGTTCGTGTGTCCACAACGTATACATCATACTCATGGCGACCATCTTCAAGTGGGGAATAATATCAACTGGCTATATTGCGAGTAAGTTTGCCTCGGTGAGTACCACTTAGGATGTGTGTAGGTTAACATGTCTAATAAACCAACCAGGACTTATTGGTCGATCCAAAGACGTAATGTTATTATACCGCTTACAGTCGTATAGAGCTTGACTTGTTTAATTTTTCCTTCAGTCGTGGGGTCACAGACGTAGTTCATCAGATATCCTCTGTTGGTTCCCGATCTGTCGAGAAAGCTCAGGAGTTCATCGACAAGATCGCAGCTGGTGACAAGACTATCAAAGCGTTTGGCACCTATGAAGAGGTGTACAACGATCCGGTACGTCCTATTCGATCGCTTTCCATTTTAGTTTGTCGCTGAAGCCTCGACAAAGGATGTAGATGCTGTGTATATTGGAACCCCTCACACACATCACTACCAAAACGCATTGGACGCCATCAAGGCAGGGAAAAACGTCCTATGCGAAAAGCCAATCACCACAAACATAGCTGAGCTTCGTTCACTGCTGTCAGCAGCGAAGGAGCATAATGTATTCTTGATGGAAGCAGTGTGGACCCGTTTCCAACCTCTGTCACTTGAAGTCAAGCGAATCGCTGAAGAGGGAAGCTTGGGGTTACCAGAAATGCTACACGCGGACCTTTCTGGGAACTTCGACATCCATAGTGAGTAGTTCTATGACCTTGCAGGCTTACTAATAGTAACAGGATTTGCGATTAGACATACCGGTAACTCATCGAATCTTGGATCCAGCTTTAGCGGGAGGCGCCCTTCTTGACCTGTATGTCTAGATCTTGAAAGTTCTGTATGACACGGCAACCTGATATTCTGTTTTTAGAGGTCCATATCCTCTCTTCTGGGTAATGTCTCTATATTGTTGCATATCATCGTTCTGACACACAAGTAGGCCATATTGGCACTCTACGAGAATCCAGCAAATGAAGGCACTCTTCCTACCAAGATAATTGGCTCGATGCTTAAGACCCCTATCACAGACGTCGACCAGAGCACAGTATTTAGCATCGCCTTCTCCAAGGGAAAGCTAGCAGCACAGGCTTCGCTCAGTTGCAGCATTACTCTAAACGCCAAGGAACCAGGCGTCACTATTCGTTTCCAAAAAGGCAACATTGTAATCAAGCCTCCCATTTATTGTCCAAAGGAATTCACTGTCCAGCGCTTCAGCAAGGACGGCAAAATCACCAAAGAGGAGCGAGTGGTGTTTACATATGAAGGAGGAGGTTGGCATTTCCAAGCCGATGAAGTTGCTCGATGTGTACGTGACGGAAAGAAGGAGAGCGCATTGTGGGGACACGATAAAAGCCTTTTGGAAATGATGATTTTCGACGAAGTGAGTTGTTTCATGGTCCACTTTACTGCATTGATTAAACTTCATCAACAACAGGTTCGCCGACAAGGGGACTATAAACTACCATTGGGAGTAGAAAAAGTTACCGAATAAGCAAAGAACGAGAAAGTACATTATTAAAGGTAAAAATGTTGACATGCAGTATTGTACAATGCTATGATACGTGCGGTCTACGTTTAAAGTGAATGATGTGATTAGTTAATGTGTTCCAATATTTTCAAGAGAAACCGCTGTTTAGCGATAAATGCCATATAGTCCTGAAATGTTATTGCTATGTAATCTGGAAGATCTCTTTCTCCCAATCACTCCAGTGAAAGACCGGCAAGGGATGACCATGGATATTGAACACCCATGAATTCACTGCGACTGTGTCGTCGTTACTGAATATCAAATAAAGATACTTGAGCGTTTGCCCAAGAAAATAGCTAACACAGTTCGTCAATACTTGCGCAGATTCAGACGACATGATATAAGTACCTTGGCATTTCATCCTTTAGGGGAGGAGGGACACGCTCTACGTCCAACAATGTAGCGTAGCCGTGCTCCGTTCGCGCATGTAATTCAAGCGATTCAAAGATACTCCTAACGGTCACAGTGAGGAAGTTGAGGAGAGATCACGGATAAAGTGACTCACCATGCTCTATCTCTCCACCGACTATTTTTGGTCGTTCTCCATAGTAAATAGAATGTTTGAGATAGCTGCCGTTTCAAAAGTTAGCCTCGACGATGCCCTTGGTAAAATTGAGAATTTTGCAAACCTCAGGTCTTAACCGGTGTTGGTGATCAAGAATGGTATAATCTCTTTCATCTTCCGAGGAGAAGTACTTGTCGTTCTGAGCAGTTCCAGGGGGCCCGTTTCCTTTTTTCCCCTTAGTTTCCCATTCCCGAAGGTGTGGCATCCATTGCCCAAGTAGTTCGCCAGTAGAGGAAGTCCACGCCTTCATCTGTACTAATTCTGGTGAAAGGCCGGAGGTCTGGTCGCCGTAGGTAACCCAGCATGTGTATGCTAAACCCTGCGCTGCCCATAGATGCAGTTCCCGTTCTTTCAATGGCAATGATATGCCCAAGGCGTGAACACCAAGGGCCAATAAGCCAGGAAATGCGCATTGCTGCTGATGAAATGTATGAATAGGTAGCCCATCTTTGATATCACTCAAGTAAAGCAAGCCACGCTTTTCTGTGACGAACAGGAGCTGGTTGAGAATTATGTTGACGTATTTTAAATCTGTAAATACCGAGTGAGTGGTAGATTGAGACACCAAAAACCAACTTACAAAGATCCAATGTCCTGCGATCGCTTTTAGCAGTAAGAATCCACTGTTTGAGTAGGGTATCCAATGCATGATAATTTTCAGATGAAAGGGCGTTTTCAACTGTTTGAAGTGTGTCAGTATTTAGGTCGCAAGACAAAACTCGCACTTACAAGTTATAGGAAGGCCAGTGTCGACCCGCCATGTAACGGGTATCATTGTACTTGCACTTTGAGAGTTATGCACGATTGTCATGACAGTTTCTGTCTAAAATTTTGTATCGTTTAGCGCTGAAGGCATGTAGATGATGATGATGACATCCACAGTACCTTGTTATAATAGTATGGCCGACCAGTGATATGTGCCAGATATTTCCTAGACGAGAGTCAGAGTGTGACTCGAATAGCAGGAGATTTTGGACATACATTTCAAGCTGGCTCGTTTGAATACTTGCCCAGCTCATATTCGAATGTCGGTCAACGAGGTCTTGAGGCAACTTTCCGCTTCACGTTGTTGTCAGATTTGGGGACGTGTACAATATGGGGAACACTCACGAAATGACATCAATGACGGCCGCTGGCAAGCCATGGGTGGTGTTGAAGGCAAAGAGCAATTGGGACGCCAGATCATCTGCCATGGTGAGGAGTACTGGCTCACCAGACAAAGCGTAGGACGATAGCAAGGTGCCCAACTGTCGTGACACCGCGTCTTGAAAACGCACGTATTTTTCCTGAAATTGAAAATACAGTATGATGACTTATGACATGTAGAACGACGTACCTTAGGCCAGACGTTTCTCTTTGCAATAATCGCTAACGAGCGACGGAATGTGTCTCGAATGGCCATTACATGGAGAGTTGTCAATGAGTCGTATAGTGTTGCTCTCCACCCTTCTGAGCTGTGACACAATCATTAATGTTGAGAAGGGAAAAGTAGTAGGTGGTAAATGGACTGTACCGGTCGATTCCCTTTGCAGACAGAGGTAGCAGCTCGTCAAATCCCGTTGCAAATTCGGTATAGCTGTCATATGCATGTAGAAATGCTGTCTTAACACGTTCGCTGCGCTTCTCCCAAGTAACGACGGCCGAGTCTTCCCCATTTTGATTCTGTGGATGAAAAGGATGTGGTTTATGGCCGTCAATGGGGGGATGGTGTTCTGGACTATGTAATCGTAGTGGAGGTTTATCTGCGCGCAGCAGGTAGATCCATAGAATGAGGGTGCAAGCTACAGCCCATGGAAAAATGCGAAGTAATGGACGGGCGGTTGGTCTCCATGAAGGTCTAGAAGGAGTGGGAGGAACAGGACCTGCTGGAGGAATTGTAATTACAAGGTTGGGTGTCCGCCTGGGCATAAGTAATAATCAAGATTCCATGAAGTGGATGAAGGGAAAGAGTAAGCGCGGGATTTTATTTTGCTTATATAAATAAACAATTCTTCATCCCGCTGCTTGTGCAACCCTTGCAAAGTCAACTCGTATGTGGCTACTCTAGTATTCGTTTTTTTGTTCATGTTTCACATCTCTATCGCAGGTCAAAAAGTTCATAACGTTGACTTGGAATTCTGTCGTCAATATGCCAGCAGAATCATTGATTCGTCGCCAGTTTCCTATGTCCGCGAAATGGAACTTCGAGGTTCACTCTTCCAGGAGAATCACGACCCTGGTGCCCGTTGCACTGTTTTCACAAATTTCTTTGTCGATCACGCAGAGCCCCTTGCCGCACTTAATGAGTATCGTGCAAGGAATAAGCAGTGGATCTTGGGAGAGTTGTTAGATGGTCATGAGTTCCTCATCATTCTTCCTTGTGGAGATTCCCCTCTTGACCAATACAAATAGTCTCATTTTATTTACTTGAAACATAATTAAGGAAGGTTAGGAATCACTGTAGAAAATCATAATCATATAAATCAGCCTAGTTAATTCAATTAATCCTTACCAGCTTGTGCCCATAACATTTGGTCAGATCCGTCAGGGTTGGGTGTAACCGTCAGTTCATAGGTCGTATCAAACGATCCTGCGCTCCAAATGGTGAAGCCAGTTAGTACGTCCGAGTTAGCTTTAATGTAAGCCAATTGCGCGCCCATACTATGCATGGTCCCGTCAGAGGTGCTTCCATACAGTACAGCAGAATTTTACTTACGCCGTGACGCATGATTGCGTATTTCCACCTCCGGTTTCACTGAGCAAGGCCTGCCTGTTGCCATTCTCCCTCAGGAAATTGGCCAAAGTGGTAAAGACGGCGACATTATCCTGTTTTCATGGCCGGGTCTTGAGTCAATTTGAACTTTCCACCAGAGTAAAAGCTAGCCAATTACCGTAGTACATTCTGTGTGTGTTCCGCTGTTGTCAACATCCAAATATTTATGAACTGAAAACGGTCACAATTACTCGATAATTCTTCAACTCGAAGACAGATATAGCATACCATCAAAGATCAGCTTGTCGGTTCCACCAGCCGGATCAGTAACCTGGAGCAACAGTGGCCCAGCTTCGTTGGGGAATGCTTCTGCGCTCGACCAGGAGGAACCTGTAGAGAGGACGAATGTATGAAACACGCGCAATATATTACGCGAAAAAACCGACCTGGAATAAGAATGTATTGCGTAGTGGCACCAGCATCACGAATCGCGTTAACAGCAGCCTGAACGGACTCCACCTTTAGAGTAGCGTTAAACTTTTCTGCCTTCAGATACAGATATCGTCCTTACCCATGTTGGTACAGATTGGAGATCGTGAGGCTCGTTCATAATTCCAAACTGAAGAGAAGATAAGCACAATTGCTTCAACTCCACGAACGACGTACAATGATCTTGGGGTTGTCCATATATTTAGCTGCAACTTGGGACCAGAGGCTCGCATATTGCTCGTTCGTGGGTCCTCCTTGAGAAATTATTTGACCGTTCCAACGAGCGTAATTGTGCTGTAGACGGTGGGGTCAGATATAGTAAATGTAATACGAGCTGTAGACTCACCAAATCGAGGATCACGTATGGCTGTGTAGATGCACCAAGTGCAGCCTGGACTGTTGCATCGTAACGCGAGAAAAAGGTTGCATCAATGTCCCCACCGAGACTGGGTGTCATCAACTGCCATGCTATTTCCGAGGTTCAGTTCTTTGACCGTACTTTACGAAGAAAAGTAAGTATACCAAATGCTGAAAAAGGTCTGAGCTTCGTTGTTGTTGATCCATAAGATAACCAATTACTTACGGATCCGGAAAGCATTAACGCCTTGCCCAGCAAAGTGGGAAACTTGGGAGACTGGTGGGTCAACACCAGTACCGCTAAAAGAACCATTCGTATACTGCAATTATATTCATGAGATCACCGATAACGAGTAAACGGATGAGACCAGAAAAAACCTACCACGCTGAAATCATACCCTGCAAGGTTAACGCCTCCTAAGAACGGAAGTCCTCCAGCGCCTGGGGTGCCAGTTGTAGTTGGTGCAGGTGAATCGGTTTCGGTCGTGGTTGTCGGAGAGGGTACCTCCGTTGTAGTCGTTGGAGGTGTATCTGTCCCTGTGGTAGTTGTGGGAGTTGGTGTAACAGTTTCACTTGTCGTCGTAGGTGCCGGTACTTCAGTTGTAGACGAACCACTACCAGGAAGACATTGAGAGTAGTCTAAACTCCGTTTAGTCAAAGCCGTTCACAAAGCATAAGTTGAACCTACAGTCGTTCAGCACGGTGCAAGTGGCCCCTGAAACGCATGTTGTCTCTCCACCTACATGAAGATCAGGACTTTCTATTGGATGCACGCTAAATACAACAAGTTAAACTTACTCCAACCAATACCACCGCCTATATATCATAAAGACACGTCAGAATTCGTTGCAATAGGAGGAACACATTGACATACATTGGCCATACAGCTATTGTGGTTGAGGGCGAAGGATTAGATTGACAGAGTCGCGATACAGAGTACGAGATACCTACTGGTTGCTCGGCGTGAACGAGAACGGCAGTTAAAAGGATAAAGAAAGCTGATTTCATAGTCGCTGTGGATTGAAGCTAAAGATACGAGCAAAGTGGACGAGGCTTTATACGTGTTCGGGGAGCTTGTACGGGAAAACTACGGGCTGAAAGCTGTTTCATTCTCGACACGTTGCGGTAGTAAAGTAGGCGCTGGTGTGGATCCAAATTTCCCGCATTGCCAAAAATAAGTCGAGGGAACGTATAAATGGGTACTTGTGGAGTGTCGGACAATCCTCATGGATATTGTGGGACTGAGAACGATGGTAAGTGGAGTTTGCTATTGAGATCTGTGGTGCAGCAGAAACGCGAAATTTTAATAGTTATCTGAACAACTCCATATACCAGTACAATGCATGCACGAACACAGAATATCTCTGGAATAGGGCTATTAGGGAGTCATGACGTCCAAATTTACTCACTGCCTGATCATCGACAGCTGAACAGCTTGCAGCCGATCTTCAAAACAGGTATAAGAGGCACACTTGTGCTGCACTGATACGCTGGGCTGGTGTAGGCGGAAAAAAGCAATTGAAACACCCTGAACTTGTTAAAATCCATGACCACTATTACGAATGTTGCGGGTAAAGTGGCAACATTACTCCGGGGTTCTTCTGACTGCTTGTAGGAGTCTAGGAGACAACAGAATGGGACGTGATAACATGTTGGTCCTGTAACCGTTGGAACCATCTATTCCTCTATTTCAGATACAGCATCTATTGAATATGTTTCCGAGGTTAGTTTTCCTGTGGAGAGCAGTGGAGTGACTTGAATTAAACCGTACAAGAAGACGTGGAACCTACGAGAATCGTCCAGGTATTTCTGGTCAATCACAACTACCATCCGCTGGGCCGTCTTTCCATCGCTCATCCACCTTGCTACAGTCGAATGCCTCTTTTCCCAGTTTTTTATTGACTTCATTATGTCGTTCACAGAGCCACTGGCTCAACGCAGCTCTGCTGCTGACATTCGGTGGATGTTGGTTGATATCCTTTCCAAAGTCGTCGGCGCACCAATTGCACGGGTAAAGGACCGGCAGAGATCGAAGGAGCATTAGCATATTGGCTCGTTGTGTCGGTGTAGGTTTGTCCGGATAGTAAGCAGCAGCACTATGCAGGAATGTCCAGGTCGCTCGTCCAAGTTGCTCCACATCTGGAGGACATCCCGGAGGTGGGCCCGTAGGAGTCGGGGCACTGCTGGATTGAGTGGTAGCAAAACTTGTCGCCTGATTTGCCCCACTGTCGCTGGCGCGTTTAGGCTGAGCCTCCGTGTGATTCGTAGTCTGTGGTCTCCAGTTGCGGAATGCAGTACAAGGTTTGCAAGGTTTACCGTCGGGTCCCATTATTACGCCAGGTTGCTTTGCATTTGTCACTGGTTTACTTTGTGTTGGTTGGGCTTGCTCTGAAGTGTTTGCCATGGTCTTTAAGCTCCAGTAAAAGCAATGTTTTCGTAGATTATAGAGTTGACGATGATTTGGGGTGTAAATTATTGGCAAAGTTGGACGCGCCTTGTCAGCGATCACTAAGCAGGATTTCGTGTCCGACCTGTTCCCATGTTGGTCATACACCTTCTTTATTAAGTACCTTGAGAGAGATTTTGTCTATGTGTACAAGCAACATATTAACCTTTGGTATAAATCCAATTAGATAGGCAATTATCTTGTGTACAAATGGTAATGTGTGCGAGTGTCATAAATACATCAGTCTGTAGTACGTAAATGTCGTAGTATCTATGCGTACAACTAACGATACAAATGTCTGTAGGAGTAGGCCAGTGACTAAAGTCACAGTGCGTTGTGAACAGATACAACTATATATTAAATGGTAGCAGGACGGGCCACGGAGCCAATGACTTGGTAGCCCACCATTGTAATTGGCAGATGTATAAAATTGCTCTGCCACTGAGCAAGGCATACGATTTAGTGCGGATGCCTCCCAGAGATGAAATTAAGCCCATCGTCCAAGGAGTGACATAAGCGCGCAGCCCAGACACATGCATCCAATAGCATAAGCGAGCCTGCCATTGGAAGCATTCATCATTTCCTTGTTAAACAGGAATTCATGAGCGAAAAGCTGGTGGTTTTTGTTAGTCATGTCCATTGAACGCAGAGCAAGTATGCATCCTTTACCTCAACCAATCCTGTATAGACGAGAATTCCTGCACTTATGCTATCCATGACTCCTGTTACAATTGAAGCTGTGGCGCTTCCGGGATTGTAGGTAGACCTTACTCCCAAGCCAGCAGCGATTCCTATGGGAGTTGTGAGGCCGTAGATGATCGCACCGGCCATCGGAATCCATCTGTATTTCTGAGCTAGCTCAAGATGGGCCAAGCGTGCCCCAATACCCAAGCCTTCGAATGTTTCTGTTCAAACGAGGATTGAGTATGCGATAAAATGACATGGTATGGCAAACTTACGATGGAACAGAATGACGATGAACAATATTTTGAAATTCTCATCAACAGCCAATGTTAGACCGATCAAAATACTGCTCGGAATCAGAAAAAAGGTAAACTGACAAAGAGAGAGCTATCTAACCTGTGCAGCACAACGCCAAATTCCAAAATAGCAACGCCAATAATTTGTGTAGTCATAGAATCTTGGAAGGGATGGGTTGGCGTACGAGCAACCTCGACGTCAGATGAGTTTGTATCGTTTTTGCTTTTGTCGTCAAAGCTTCCTTCCGGTCCATGAGCGGCATGTGAGCCCGGTCCATGACCATGTGCATCTGGTGTGTACGAATAAAAGAAGTTAGAGGATGGGATATAGAGGTAAGAATAGAAAATTACCGTGAGAACGACCTAGTTTTTTTAGTTTTGATGTGCCCACACGGAAAGCAACAATCTCGATGATGAAGATAGCAAAGATGCTCAGGAGGCAAAATGCCATTCCATAATGCTACATGCCTGGTCAGCGGCGAAGAATAAGAGGGGGTGAAGCAATCGTACAAATTCGTGCCATTTTTCAGATAAACATGGACTTTCAAGAGCTTCGAGGCCATGCGATAAGAGATGGACAAAGGCGGTGGCAATCTAGCGTTTAAGAGTGAGTTTAGGCTGGATTGAGGAACAGGTATGCCGTACGATGACACCAGAGCCGAAATATTTTGCGAAGCTAAGGAATGCTGTGAGCAATAATCTAATCATTTGAACGGATATGACTCACTCGAATACACTTTTTGGAACATGCAACCATGTCGAGCGCTTTGCTAGAATAGGGAACAAAGCACCACCTGTAGCGCCAACTAGGATAATGAAGATAGAGGCGATACGAAGGTGGAAGTGAAGATCAGAACCTCCACCATTGCCACAATTGAGGATTGCACCAAGGACGTCGTCGTCGTGATCATGGTGATGATGATGATGTCCAGACATTTCGACTTCGGTTTGGCGCAGAAGTTTTGCGGGTGAAAGAAGGAATGATTTGCAAACGAATTATATCGTGACGAATGGATGACTGTGAGGGTTCTCAACTTTCCCAATACTGTCTTCTCATTGGTTAGATATCATGTGATCTATGTAAAGAGTACCCTTCCAGTCATATTCCACTCACTTCATCCGTGTAACCAGTGCCACTTGGTCCGTTCTTCCGACCCCATCACCTTCATATCGGCGTGCGACCATCCGTATGTTTGCTACCAAGCCATTCAAAATCCCACTGGGCGTCGATAAGACATATCCACTATAGAAGACCAATTTTTGGGTGACATGTTGGCTGCGTTTCGATTCTGGTGCTGCGCTTGATCCCATGTCCTCCCCCCGTAAGGAAAACAAGTGGTATATGTCAGATAACACACGCAAGGCTTTGGAATGAGGGTGTGAGCTGTAATCGCTTATCGACGAGGATCCTAGACTGGGTGTGGATTCTTCGATCACCTTCATTGGAGAAAGTAATTCAGCTGTGTCTTCCAGCAGCAGGGCAAAAAGTTCACTCGAAACTGATCCCTAATATTGAGAACCGCATCAGTCAGCACCGGGACTGCATCAGTTACCTCAATACATACCAACTCAAACCCTGCCCACAAATCGGTGACAGCAGTCAATAAATCAGGATATAACGTGGTAGATTTGCGGTCGGTGAGAAAAGGTACCATCCGAGTGAATATTCGAATTGCCTCATGGTATTCAGGAAAGTCAAATTGGAGATAACATAGCGGTGACGTTCCTAAGTGGCGGGTTATGTATGCATATGCAACACTGTTCAGGTAGGATAAGCAAGATTGATACCGACGACGCATCTCACTCACCAAAGAGCTACCAAGTTGAATATCAAAGGTTTCCCTGTGCGATTAGGTTTCGCGAGTGATGGTGGGATGGGAACAAACTCTGGGATTCTTGAAACCTCAGCGATCTCTCTATTCGCAGGTTTGTTTGACATATCATCGAGCTTCCACCATGGCTGCTGGATTTCAGCCTCGAGGAGGTCACTAGACAGCAGCTTCTTTGCCAAGTCACTAGAAGGGTTTTGTAATGCCTTCAGGAACTTATCTCGTTCGTCCGGCTTGAGAAGCGACCACAGAACTTCCGAGGAAACAGAACCTGAGAACCGCATCAGTCGTGGAGTATTAAAAAATGAGGTACTGCTTTACTTATATCGATGGAGGCGAATCTAGACATTAGATCTGATGAATCGTCGTCGTCATCGCTGTCCAAAGGGTCCTCCTGTTGGCTTTCATCCTCGAACCTTTGGAGTAACTGAATCATTTTGTGCCTTTCTTCTGCAGTCTTGGAGGGCTCAGAGTTGATGTTTTCTCTGATTTCCTTTTTGTAGAAACCCTCTGAGCAAGTATTATGTTCCTGGACGACTTTAATATATGATATATGTTGTAAATGGGATATTAAACACACCATTGATCGAAAACAAGTCAGAGAACAGTAAGGGACATTGCAATTGGGACACGTATATTTCGCAAATTGACGTTTGCATCTATCATATAGGGCTGTTATCAGACACAGAGAATGTTTGAGGTGTTTGAATTGAACGCACAGACGGCAGACGACATCCGCTTGCTGTAGATTGGATGCAGTCGAGGGTAGAACGATAGAGCTTTGCTCTGTCATTATATATTTTCAATCGAACTCAGTTGATAAAGCCGATTTTACAGTGCATAGCATAGACAGAGGTTCGATGGGATTCACCAACAACAAGTTAGAGTTGTGCTGGATCACAAACACTGTTGATCGTGAGAATTTCTGATCATCATGACTCAGGCATAGCATCGCTTTCCTTTGGCTTTCCTTCTCTTCTGCTCCTTCTGCTACAAGGAAAATACTCCAACTCAAAACAAATTTACCCAAAATCTTCGAACTGATACACCAAAGACTCCTATGACAGTACTGAGCTTGATCCTGATGTCTGTCCCTTGTAACCTGTGCAATGCGGTTGAATTGATACTTCCCTGCGGACCTGGGTCATTTTCTTCAGTTTTCTATTGGCATGGCTTCGAACATTGCACTGAACCATCATCATCCGATGACTCGATATCTCGTACTATGCACACAGAGATGGACACTGGATTCGCTACTCGATGACTTGCTTCTACGCTGTCTAGGTTTATAATGCAGTCCGTCCAGCTCTAATTCCGAACCTTTGCTATGACAGCGGAAATTTAGTTTTGCTTTTGGATTCTTCACAAAATTTCCGAGAGCTGTGTTCAACATTAAAACCATTTCCGGTTACCTTTTAATCGCCCGTTCCTGACTCCTCCCGAGCTACACATACAGCATTGATAAGTCGCGACCGTTTCTCAGCTCCTGGCGACTTCTACAGCCTGCCAAGCCTACAGAATCAACGCCCATGGACCATTGGAATAGTTCATGGTTTAGCGATTTTGTTTTTCCTGAAGGGCTTAATACCTCAGACGGAAGAAATGGTGAGTTAAGATGATTCTTTATTTACTATCATTGCTAAGCAAAGGCAGGAGATATGCAAAGCACCTCTATATGTGGAATATGCCTCGAACTACATTCTCTCCTCACCTGCTCCACATCACTCAAATGCAAACACACGATTTGCGACTCTTGCCTTCTGATCTATGTGTTGAAAAACATTTCTGAGCGGCGATATCCGTTCCCATGTCCTTCTTGTGCTGCAGAAAGGCTGGACAGTTGTAAGTAATTTATGTATATCAAGCGATGTTCCCCGAGCTACCCTTGAACAGACATAGACATTGAAAACGTCGAGCATCTCCAACTGCCAACCGATAGTTGTGATAAACTTCACGAGCTCCGAATGGCACAAGTTGCCTTGAAGATCACATGTCCAAAGTCTGCGTTTTTAATTCTTCAACAGATGCAATGACAACCTCATATTTGTTCCAATCCAGATGCGAACAGACAGCGTATGTCGCTCATGACGACATGTCGGATACGCGGAACATTCTGTGTCCTTTACCGAATTGCGACTATGGATGGTGCCTCGATTGCATGAAGGAAATCAAGCCGATTGATCTGACTCATCGCTGTAGAAATAAGAAGTTTGACAGGCTAATGAGGTGGAAAGGTTGGAAATATTGTCCGGGTATGAACCTACCTGTCTATCAACACGATCCGCTCAACAAAGCGATGCGCAGGTTGTGATACACCCATTCAAAAAGAGTCTGGATGCAATCATATAACAGTAAGTAATTAGAGCACTCAATATCAGATTTGACTCTTAACCAATACTTTCTCTAGTGTGGAGCACCTGGTTGCGGCGTGTACGACACCTCTTCTATTTCAAGGTTTGATCGTCAACTCATGCATTGGGTTTTGAACTTCAGACATTTCTGTTATAAGTGTGGAAAGCTGATTTTCGATTCTTCACAATACCCAAGAGTTACTCTTGGTGGTGCCATCGCTTCTCATTATCGTGAGTGTCAACAATTTGAGCCCCGAACTTGGTATTCTTGTTGCATTCAGTAATCCCAGAATGAACAATTGTATATTTACTGGCCCTTGTATAAATCAATCCTCTTCGCATTTGGACACTGCCTTATCTACAGACCGCAATCACATTCTGGATTGCCCCTGGCTGTTGCGAATGAGTCTGAGTCTCTGAGATTAGGTATTTACACATTAGGTAACAATTTTGCCAGCGGACCCTTTTCTCACACACATCAAGTTCCAAAAATGGACGAGCACAACACAGTCTGCCCTTTCATTGCCCTCGTTGTCCAACATGATTCAGCCTTGGTTCTGCCATTTTCAAATCGAATTCTGCAACGCAAGATCATGGTTTTAATATAGCTTCAATTGCCTCTACACGCGGACTTTGACGTATCGTCAGCGGAGATTACCCGCACCGTACAGCCTTGATACCAACCCAGAACAAGCAAGGTTTCCTGGACTGACTGTGCCTACACGGCTGGCTATATTTCTATGGAGTTTCCTGTTCCGGACTCCCTGCGACCCGGAAACATCATACAGTGTCAGAAGATGATGATTTAATGATGCCATACAGCACCCAAAACTGTATGGTTGCGGCGAATGCGTCGTATTACCGTGTACTCTCCAAGCTTCTCCAAGTCACGCTTACTCACATATCACATTTGCACCAATAACCATTACGGGCGCTCGGCCACGTATTGGGATATCTTTGACAATCTTGACATGAAGGGTTGGAATGGTGCGTGGCTGATGCTGCGCCACAACCTGGTGTTCCAACTACAGTACTCACCTACATCTTCCACTTTCTTCTTAACTCGGACTTACAGTTGGCATCGTTCGTCGCACCCTTTGCGCATGGTCATCTACCCTTAACGTACCCGTGCCTAAGTGCTTTTGCTGAGAAGCATTGGACCTTCGTTATCTCAAAGCTTTATCATGTTGTTCTGTAAAGTCGTCAAGCATGGCTCGTGCATATGTACTCAGTCAATGGCCTCTGCTAAATCCGATACCGATGGGATGTCGACATGCACCCTCATTGCGGTCACCTGCATACGCACCGTTTATCAACTTCTGGCCAACAGGGTCTCCGTGATTCGTACGCTATCATCAGTTGAGGGCTTTACGGTAAGTCTGCTCACAAGTTGCCTCGTACCCTGCCGTTTCTGGACGGGTACGAGGCAACGCACAAGCACAGATACGTATTTACTAAACGTTTCAATCCATTTCTTTCATAGGACATTTTGGACATTGCAAGTGACGCGTTGACATTCCCACCAGCCGACATGACAGAGTTGATGGAGATGCTGCATTTTGAAGATGAGTTGACGCACAGTCTCGTCGAATGTCATGAAAATGGTATTCATGGTGTGAGAGGGTATCTCTAGTAAGTCGTTCGTTGGCTGTATTATGTCCGGATAATTCTGATACCGTCTGATTGACAGTGAATGCTTTGATAGTATTGAGCATGATATCGCTGTAACAAGCATGGTGCTATCTCGGGCATCGCAATCCATGGCCTGCATCAAGTTTAAGCTTGCCACAGAAAATGTTTACCTGGTTCTGGACCCTCACATTCGTCTCACTCATCCTGAAGGACCAGCCCTTTTGGTATCCCACGACCTTGCTGAAATCGTGCATTACATCGATGATTCTCTGCAAATAAAATCGCCCCCTGATTCCAACGCATGCCACCTGGGTTTAAGACCCATCGTAATTCATGCCGTTCAATCTCGTTTGCAAATACAAACTCTCAACGAAGCCGACTTTTCCATATCATCTCACCATGACCTAACTCCTCTGTCTTCTCTAGTCAATCAAATATCGGCCGACCATTCAAAACCATCGGGAGGTGTCGTGTTAGACGACCTTGAGGTCTCTAGTTCCTCTGGAATCCAAACAGAAATGCCGGGGGGCTGGAACTGGGAGGATGAATTACAAGCACAGTTACAGAAAGAAGGCCACCATAACTCTACATCTGGGTGGCTGTCTAGTACACTAGAATCCATTCGACATAAGGACCCCGACACCGTCGCAGGTGTCGACCCAAGCTCCCATTCTTCTGTTGTTTTATCATGGGAACATCAACTAGCGATACAGCTACAGGAAGAGGAATTGGACGGCATCCATGACCTTGATCTCATTCGAACTCCACCTTCTGATAACCAGACCGATAACGAAGTGGTACTAAACGGATCACATCGCCACGCCCAGGAGCATATTCGATTCCTAGAGGAAATCGTGCGTCACAGGACCGGGACCACAATTCAAACCTTAGATTTACCACCTCCTGCACCCATCTCGACTTCTATAGAGTGTGGTGTTTGCGGGGAAATGCATCCTAACTCAGATATAACTCGTCTTGCGGGTTGCTCCCATCCCTTCTGCAATGAATGCCTACGACAGCTGGTAACGTCCAAACTGCAGGAAGGCCGGTATCCAATATTTTGTCCCGAATGTCAGATCGACCGTTCTCGGAGCATAAAGACTCGTAAGTGCAATCTTTTAACCCCATTTTGGCCATTTCTTCATTTCATCCCTTTCAGAGGTCGATCAGGAGGTTATTGTACAACTCAACCTTGAAAAAAAATGGATGGAAAGGCTAGGCGAGCTACAAATGATTAGCCATTCTGTTACCCTCCATTGCCCACGGTGAGCGCTCTGTGCTAGTGGTCTATTTGGCCAATAATTGAAGCATCGGTCCAGATGTAACAATGGGATGTCCGTAGATCGAGAACAACTTCAGGGACTGAACACTGTCATCTGTCCACTTTCCGGGTGTGGGCAACATTGGTGTAAATCTTGCAACAAACGCCTCGCTAGCTCTGCTACGAAACATCGTTGCAAACACGTTAACATCGACCGCTTGATGCGCAGGAAAGGGTGGAAATATTGTCCAGGTAACTTCCATTCGTGTGCGCAAGGGGTTTAAAGCCAGTCTCTGAAAGATGTTCACCAGGTTGCCAAACACCAGTACAGAAAGAGTCTGGCTGCAACCACATTACTGTAGGTTCTTCATTTGCGCACAACTCGTCGATCCGTCTGACAACTTCTACAGTGTGGCGCACCTGGATGCAATGCGTGAGTATCACTTTCAATTCTATGCCATGCTGCGAGTTTAGCTCAAACCCTTTTTGCGATATCTAGGCATTTTTGTTACAAGTGCTCTATCTTAATCATCGATACGACAAATGGAGGCGATGTCGGTACTGCTGTTACAGACCATTACACTGCATGCCAGCTTTTCGAAAAAAGATTCAAGTGTTCGATACAATAAAGTTCGTACTTAATTAGATTGCCCAAGTGGCATTCAGTTTTTCCTCTATGCCATGCTGTAAATTTTATAATGATTTCATAGTTCTATGTATCATAAATTACTCTACTCTGTATATCTGTAACAACCCAACATGTATTTTTTGAGGTGTTTCTCAGGTGTTGACGTTACTTTCGATTGCTGGCATAAATCTATCCATGGGCCATGGCCAAGTGTTATGAGATTGTCCAACGTGTTACGTAATACTTTTTGAAAAACTGGATTCAAGTTTGTTGCATTCGCTACATCTACATTTGTTTTAAACCAGCAATATGGTGGAAGCTCATCTAGTTGATAATTCTGCTTCGTTTTCCGCATTCTCCCATATAATTGATTCTAGAATATTACGAGCACTTGCGGATCTAGAGTTTGCCCGGCCTACCCTCGTTCAAGCGAAAGCGATACCTCTGGCACTCGAAAATCGGGATATACTCGCTCGTGCAAGGACTGGAAGTGGGAAGACAGCTGCATATTGCATACCGGTAGTGCAAAAGATACTAAGTGCAAAAAGTGTGGGTACGTTTTCTCCATAGGCCTGCCTTCAATCGTTTTCTAAATATTTTGTATAGAATTTGGGTTCCGGCGATGATAATTATCAAACGACGAGAAGTTTGATTTTGGTACCAACACGAGAACTTGCTGAACAGGTTCTCATCTACCTGAAAAAGCTTTTGACATACTGTGATAAGGATGTCATTGTTTCCAATGCTGCGTCGATGGCGACTGCTAGCCTCCAGAGGTAGATTTCGGAATTCATTTACTTCAGTCGACACGGATTCTGACGAAAGGCATACATCAGGGTTCTCCTCTCAGATAAACCAGACATAGTCATTTCCACTCCTTCCAAAGCCCTTGCGCTTCTCCAATCAAAAGCACTCTCTCTTACATCCCTCGAAACTCTGGTCATTGATGAGGCAGATCTCATTCTATCATATGGTCATGACGAAGATGTCCGCCAAATTTTTACTGGGGGTTACCTGCCAAAGGTTCACCAATCATTTTTGATGAGCGCTACAATGACCGAAGATGTTGAAATGTTGAAAGGATTGACCTTGCGGAATCCGGTATGTTTTATCTCGAGGGACTTTGACATTTACATATATTCATGATTTTTTTTATCCAAGGCCATCCTCAAGCTGGAAGAAGGAGAAGATGAAGCGTCAAACCTCAGCCAATACTCGGTCCGGTTAGTTATCTGTTCACTTTCTTCAAAAGCCTCATACTCACGTTTCGTTTAGGTGTTCTGAAGTCGACAAATTCCTTTTCACATATGTCATTCTGAAACTCAAGCTCATCAGAGGCAAATGCATCATTTTCGTCAACGACGTGGATCGCAGTTATCGTGTCAAACTGTTTTTGGAGCAGTTTTCCATCAAGAGTTGTGTTTTGAATTCGGAATTACCGTTGAATTCAAGGTCAGTCGCTGCAACAGATGCATGGTTTACATTCTCTCATGGTGATGCTAGGTATCATGTTGTACAAGAATTCAACAAGGGCGTATATGATTACATTATTGCAACGGACGAGAGTGGCATCTCAGGAGAATATGACACAGAGGATGAGGACGCCGTCGAGGATGAATGTCAGTGAACTAGTTCCTTCTTTCAAACCGACATTGACGCGCCTTCTAGTTACGTCAACACAGCGAGAAACAACGCCTGTCGAAGACGCACCTGCAGGCAGCGCTCAATCAGATGGAAAGAAGAGAAAAAGAGAGGCTTCACCGTCAAGCAAGACAAGGAAGCGCAATCGAAAGAGTGGAAAGGGCAAAGACATGGAATATGGGGTTACCCGCGGAGTTGACTTTGTTGACGTTGCATGTGTTCTGAACTTTGACCTTCCTACCTCCTCTCGCTCGTATACGCATAGGGTAGGGCGTACCGCACGTGCAGGTCGCACAGGAATGTCTCTGTCGTTCGTCGTGCCCAAAGACCAATGGGGGAAAAACAAAGTCGTGGGCTGCCTTCCTAGTGCCGAACACGATGAAGCCGTTTTCAAAAAGATCGAGAAAGAGCAGTCCGCACGCGGCAGCAAAATCAAAGACTACAAGTTCGATATGACACAAGTCGAAGGCTTCCGGTATCGTATGGAGGACGCATTGCGAAGTGTTACCAGATCAGCAATCAAAGAAGCCAGGATTAAAGAACTTAAGACAGAAATCTTGAATTCCGACAAATTGAAGGTAATGCTCAACAATATGTCTATATGGTCTCCTCGCATTAACTCGCTGTTGACAGGCCCATTTCGAAGATAATCCTCTCGATCTAGAGTTCTTGCGTCACGATAAACCCCTACATCCTACCCGTATTCAATCACACATGAAACATATCCCTAAGTATCTCCTTCCAAAAATTGCCCCGGTTCCAGGGACAGAAGCGGTTGAGGCAGAGACAAACAGTGTCAAGGGCTTTGTGCCATTCAAAAAGGATTCAACGCGAAATCGGGGGCGAGGGCGGGGACGAGGGGGTTCGAATAGTAGCAGAGGTGGCAGGAAAAAATCTGATCCGTTGAAAAAGTTTGGTCGTTGAAACCTGTACACTTAACTAGGATTTCGACATACTGAGATTTATTTCCCTACGTTTGACGTCCGACTTATTTGATACAAAAGTGTTAAGATGCATATAAAATATTTCACTTATCAACACCTTCATCCCAAGCACGGGAGCGCTGAACGGCCTTCTGCCAATTCTGCCACTTCTCTGCTCGTTGCTCCTCCGAAAGAGACGGAGAGAACTCCCGGCTGCCCTTGGTATTTACTTCCTTCAAAGATTCAGGATTGGACAAATCCCAGCCAAATAGGTTGATAGCAGCACCAGCGCAAATAGCAGAGCCAAGTGCAGTCGACCTACAAAAGTGCGCGATTGAGTAATGGAAAACTTGTCACGCTGCATTGACTCACTCTCTCATTTCGGGTCTGATGACGCCAAAGCCTCCAATGTCGGCCAAAATACTCATTGCGAGATCACCGTTGGTCATCCCACCATCTACCTTCAAATGCTTCAGTTCAGCACCAGAATCTAGCTTCATGCTCTCAATAATTCCCCGCGTTTGGAAAGCGTTGGCTTCGAGTGTCGCCCTTGCAATATGTGAAGGGGTGGTATATTGAGAAATTCCTGAGGAAGTTATTTGGTAAATCTCTCTTCTGGACACCAAAATAAAGCATACCAATGAGAAGACCTGCAGCACCAGGGTCCCAGTAGGGTGCAAGAAGGCCCCCGAACGCCGTGACGAAGTAGACACCACCTGTATCGGGTTCACGTTCGGCCAGTGTGTTGACTTCTGCAGCAGACTGGATAAGTCCCATGGAATCTCTGAGCCATTTTATGGCGCTTCCTGCGACACCAACTGGGTAAAGCGAGGTCAGAATCGTCGAATGAAAAAGTAAAAAGTACAACTTACTGCTTCCCTCCAATGCGTATATAGGCTTTGCAGAGGGACCAGCTTGATAAGCGACCTGTGTAAAAATGGTTTTGTTGGTGACAGAAGTGCGAAACTGATAACAAACGAACTGTGCTCAGCAAACCATGATTACTCGTTACAATCTCTTCTCCCGTGCAGAACAGCAAGAAGGCCCCTGTACCGTATGTGCACTTCGCTTCACCCTTGGCAAGACATTTATTTCCGATGAGTGCAGCCTGCTGATCTCCCACCAGCCCACCGAGTGGTACGCCTTTAAGTGGTCCAGATGATATATTACCATACACTTGAGATGTCGAGACCAATTTGGGCAATATAGATGGCCGGAGGTCGAAAAATTCCAGAAGAGAAGGCTCCCACTGGAGGGTATTTGCGTTCAACAACAAGGTTCGCGAAGCATTGGTAATCTCGCTGATATGTACGCCCTTTTCGACACCTCCCAAAAGATTCTACACGGGAGAAGAAATTAGACTGCGACCCACATGAAAAGGAAAGTACAGCCCAGTTAAAACCGAACATACATATGCAATCCAGGACTCCACGGTGCCAAACAAGAGGTCATCTGCTTCATGTGCCTCTCGAACTTCTGATGAGTTATCAATCATCCACCTGAGCTTAATGGCAGAGAAGTACGTTGACAGGGGAAGACCAGTACTGTATTAATAAAAGCGTTAATATAGTCTCAATCATCAGATGGAAATAGAGCCTACATATCGCGAAGGGTAGTCACACCTTCCTGGCCTTTTTTCCATTGTCCAGGGGAAACCTGTATACCTGTATTCTGGAGCTTGTGCTCAAAGTGGGCGACGGTGTGTTTAGTACGAGAATCTGCCCAGACAATCGCTTTCGTCAGAGGACGGCCCGTTTTGCGGCTCCAGGCGACAGTCGTTTCCCTTTGATTTGTAACGCCTAGGACAGTATAGGAGTTAACATTTGAATTCCCATGGCAGGATTTGCCATGTGATGAGGAGGAGAAAGCGGCTCACCGACGACTTTGATGCTTTCTTTGGCCCACCCAGCTTCCTCTAAGCCTTTCACTGCCCCTTCAATGCACTTGTCAGCGTGCTCTTGGATTTCGACTGCATCGTGCTCGTGCCATCTATGAACAAGTAAGGATGGGCAGTCATATTACATGTTGAAAACTGTTTACCCAGGATGCGGGTAGTACTGAGGGAACTCCAATTGGTGTTGTGCAACAATTTCTGCATGTTTGTCGAATACGATGAAGCGTACTGAACTGAAATAAGATGGAATAAAGTCGTCAGAAGAACAGGCGGCAGACAATATGTAAAGCCATACGTGGTACCGCAATCGAGGGAACCAACGAATTCGCCTTGCTTTAAGGACATGGAGAAGGAACGCCTTAGATAGAAAGGTAGGGAAGAATAGGGGTGGAGTTGCTTAATTGGCTTTATAAAGCCTTTGAGGGCTCCATAGATGCGCATTCCCGTCCATCTTTGTGAAAACATAGACTTGCATCATCATTTTTGTTTTGTTCTTAACGGATCATCGTCTTCTCCGCAACCGGTCCGCCATTCGGTCCGCCTAAAACTATCATTGACTCTAGTATACACCTTCTATCAATTAAATCCCAAATTTTTGCTTCTCTTCCTTTGTCCATGTGAATATAGGTAATGGGTGAGCTTCTGTGTTGAAAACCCATTTATTTAGAGGCACTTCATTCTTATCCGTGAAGATGAGGTACAAATATTTGAGTCTTGAGCAAGTCAGAATCAGTCTCCGCATTTGGGCATCAGCATTGGCACTCACGTTTCTGCAAGGAAATAGCTACATCACAGAGCGACTGGAATCAACAAGAGTTCAGACATATCTTAACCATATACTACATACCTTGGCATACTGTCATCCTGTGGCGCTGGCGACCTCGACACAGAAGTTAGACTGGCATATCCGCTGCTCGTTCGGGTCTCTCTTTGGATGGCTTCAAATATTGACCATGCCCTGTGTCTCCATTTCTCATCGCCTGTTGTCCGCCATAAAATGTAAATTGATTCCACCGTCTGTAAATGTGTCAGACAAAAATTTGTTGAACATTCTTGGTAGATCGCACCTCTGGCCGCAGCAGATACCTAGGGTCTTTTGCGGAGTAGTCTCTAGTATTAGTGGTCCCACTCCAGGCCTCCTCTTCACTCAGAACTACAGGTTGCACATCTGATAAACCAGGAGGTAAACCACCAACGGGACTTCTCTTCCAATTTTCTAACGAGTCGATCCACAACACTGGCCAAGCTCCACCCTGAGGACTGGAACCTTTTTGACTATACGTAGGAGAGAAAGTGACCTCATCTGGTCCAAGCCCACTTGGTTGGTCCGCATATGTCAGCCAGCATGTTTGAGCGAGACCTTCAGCCGCCCACATATGCAACTCTTTAAGGTTGAAGTGACTAAGTCGTTCATATCCGTATCCTGTCTTTCCATAGATAGTGTGATTTCCTAGAGCGGAAAAGTCTATTCCAATAGAATCGAGCTTGTCCAAAGGGAGGGTGTGGGCGCCTAGCGCCAGAAGGCCAGGAAGGAAGCAAGATAGATGTTCCAGTGTATGACTGGGGTAGGCGTCTTGGGCGGTCGATATTGCCCATTTATCTGTCACATAAAGGAGGTGGCGGGTCGGAGATAAATACATGAGGTCCGTTAATATTCGAGTGGTGGCCCGAAGATCTTCAGGTACGTCATGTCAGCAAAACAATGAGGCGCTCATGAATCCCACGCTTACACAACTCCAAACTGGCTTTGTCCGTTTTCCCTGTCAGCAAATACAACTTCAACAGATATTCATGGGCGCTATCCGCTTGTGCGCCTACTGAAACGTGACCTGATGGGGAATGTGTCAGACAATGAATGTGATAGCGATGACCACGCATAGGAGACTTAAGACCTGCCATTCATTATGCTGGCTTTGCCAATATCCCATTGAACTGGAAGCATCCCTCCCGTACCCTTTAAGTCGGCCTTCTGGAATGCATTCATGATGCTTTGAGACTACATGACCTCATCAGATATTTTCTGGTGCATTCAATGGTTAAACCTACCCGGTTGAAATAAGAATAATTACCAGTGATTTTAGCCAGGTAGGAATATTCTAGCTGCAATGTTCCTATCTCTGCTAGAATTCCATATGGAGGTCCGTCGCTCTTACCCCTTCAAAATTGTCAGGTGGTCAGTCGAAGGTCGACGCAGCTGGAAAGTACATACGTAGATGGGACGACAGAATAGAATGGCAGGCCCGTCTCTGTATGAAAGACGGGGTCAAGTGCTTTAGCTAAATCATCCGCACGCTCGAGGAATAGTCGATCCAGCGTCAAGGCATAAGCAGAAAGAAGGCCGCCAAGATAACGGATGACAGTTTCAAAAAATGGCACAGATGTTTGCTAGCAAGGCTACTCAGGATTTCATGAACTGTCAGTGCACGTGCGGCGAACTCACGGCTGATTTGGTGAAATTAGCCGCTCTGACGATTTCTTTTGCTTGACTAAATTCTTCCTTAAGACCCATCAACAACATGGTGTCCAGTGAGTCGAAGACTGTTACACCCCATCCGTTAAAACTAAATCTATATCACCAACCTGCGTAAATTAGATAAAAGGGGCGGAACGTACTTGTCAATAGATTCGTTGGATAGAGGTCGCAACTCGTCATGAGGAGCAGCAAATTGGTCGTAACCGCCATACGCATGCAGAAATGCCTCCTTCACCTGATCTGATTTCTCTTTCCAATGCGAGTTCGTCGAAGGGCGCAACTTTTTGATATACTCCGGAAGGAGTTGAAAAGTCTCGGGGGGTACAGTGAAATAAATCAATGCATAGATCACAGAAAAAAATATGATTCCATAAATAAGTTTACGAAGAATGGGTGTTGTCAGATAGCGACGAGGAGGGCGATAGTCGATGTCGTCTGTACTCCAGGAGTGGGTCATGGTGTGGAGTAGGTCTGAAGGGACTCAGACCGCTTGATGAGCAACCCGGGTGCTGGCAAGTGCTATACATAGGGAGTGATAAGGGGTAATACTCGAGTCTTGGCTTTGGGTGACAGCAAAGTCCCGTGGACGTTTTGTTACAGACTGAGAAAAGCCGGAACAGTGGTCAAGCGTCGTATGATTGAAACCCGGTGAAATAAGAACCTTCTTAGTGACGTTTCTCCTTTAATGCCGCGCGTTTAATCCTTGTGCTCTCGGGTGGCAAGCGACTCTGCCACGTTGTCTTTTCAAGGCTACCTTTTGAGATCTGAATGTGAATTTGAATGGTCAACAAGCAATTTGCGATAAAATATTACGACCATTTCTTTCTAGGTACATTTTCTCGCATTCTCCTTTTTATAGCTGATAGGTGGCATGGGGTGTTTGTCCTTGGATGTTTTTTCACGCGCGTTAACTGAATCAGAACCTAAGGCTGTTAGTGGAGGAAGCACCTAAGAAAAGCTGAATGATTTCTATCAGTAACAAATTGACGCCAATGCAATAAATTATAAGGATGATTGTAGAGTTTATTATGTTGTGGTTTATGAGAGAAAGAGACTTTGGATTGAAGGATTCTTAAAAGTCGGCACATGACTGGCTGAGTTTCAAATGAAGTAATAGTTCAGTCAGAATCATTGGCAGTGGGATTGTCAAGCACAGTGAGCTCTGTACTTTTCAATTCGGTGAGGAATCCGTCCACTCTTTTACTTTTACCACCACATCATGTCCAGTTTCGACAAAGTCGTAAAACTGGCCTGCAAACCCAAGGCTGCACCTCCAAAGGCCAAGGTAAGTATTCTTTAATTCTCCTGATTCTCATACTCATCAACCTATAGTACATAGACCCCATCATCGCGGCTACATGGTCTGAGGATGGGGCGGTATCGGACGTATGCAAGGCGTTATCTCCTCGTATTCGAGAACCCAATGCCATAGTGAGAGAGCTGTTCCTCCATATCCGTACCGCAATGACTGAAGACTCACTCTTTACCCTGTTCCTAGGTTGCATTTAAGGCCCTCATCGTGCTTCACACTATGATTCGAAACGGTGCAACCGATAATGTTCTGTCGTACCTATCAACGTCAGATGTTTTAAAATTGAAGAATGTCTCTGCTGCCAGCTGGGAAGGTGCGTAATTTTGTGTTCTTTACATTCATTGCATAACTAACACGTCAAAAGGATACGCTGCTCCTCAGAATTTACTCAATTATGCCCTATACCTTGATTCTCGAATTCGTGCATATAGGGATCTCAAACATGACGCTGTCAAAGTCCAAGCTGATTCAAACAGAGATATGCGAAATCCAGCTTCGGTTGAAGAAGAAGGCTATCGAGGGAGGAAAGATAGAAACAAGCAAAACGGTTCCGCTCCTACCAGAAGCAAAACAATCATGGGTAGAAAGCTGCGTGTCATGACTGTTGAGAAGGGTTTGTTGCGGGAAACGAGGATTGTCCATGGCATGATCGATGCGCTGGTAGAATGCAGAGTGCGTGTTTTTTCTCGTTATTTATCACGGATCGAAATAAACGTTTATTTTCTTCTTTAGTTCTACCTAGACGATTTAGAGGACGAATTGACGATAACTGCCCTGAGGATGCTTGTGAAAGATCTTCTTATACTTTTCCAGGCTGGGAATGAAGGCGTTATCAACGTGCTGGGTGCGTCACTCGCTCTTTGCCATACCGAAAATCTGATCTGATCCAACGCCCTTCTCAGAAAACTATTTTGAAATGTCACATATCGACGCAGAAGAGGCTTTACGGATCTACAGACACTTTTGCAAGCAGACCGAAGCTGTGGTAGAGTTTTTAGGTGTTGCCAAAAAACTCCAAAACTTGCTCAACGTTCCCGTTCCTAATCTCAAACACGTTCGTGTCCCTTTTTTTGACCAAAATCTCTTCCTGACAGCTTTGCAGGCACCCGTTTCTTTGGCCGGCGCGCTGCAGGAATACTTGGATGATCCAAATTTCGAGCAAAATCGTCTTGAGTACAAAACTAATAAAGCAGCCGCAGAACGCGGTCCATCTGCAGCGAAAGAAACAAAGGCAGCAAACGGTAAGCATATGTTGATGTCATATTTTACCTAAGAGTATATCTAAAGATCGTTACAGTCAAACCTGCTTCCTCGACGGCAACACCGCAGACTGGTGCTTCTACGTCAAATCCTGCCACGATCGCCTCTTCCCAGCCGAAAAATGGAGCTCAGAACGGCGATATCCAAGACTTCTTTGCCTCCATTGAACAGCAGACAACTACCTTCCCTTCACAAACTAATACCCCTGTCATGCCTAACTTTGCCCATCAGGGTGCACCTAATCCATTTGCACATATGACTGGAAATCCAGGACTCTTACAACAACAACCCCAAATTGCTGTCCAGCCAACTGGTTTCTTAGCGCCTCAGCATACCATGATGCCCCAACAACAGCCCAATCCATTTGGCAACTTCCTCGCCCCGCAACCCACTGGTCATCGCCCATTTTCTTCCTATTTACCTCAACAGGCGACTGGCTTCATGCAACCTCCCCCGCAGTCAGGGCTCCTACAACCTCAAGCAACTGGCGTTAACCCTTTCCGCCAAAGCATGCTTGTGCCTCAGACTACAGGGATGGCATTGTTTGGTGGTACCAACAGTCACAGTCCGCTTATGGACAATACGCAACCATCAGCATTTCCTCAACATCCTGCACAGACTGGGTTCAACCCATCAACTTCGCTTGGTTCCGGCTTTAATTCCATCCCGCAAAGTACATCACCGCAATTTGCGTCGCCATTGCCGACCGCTACACGGAACACCACGTCTGGGAATGTCCCCGCTCGACCAGCATCTACTCCCCTTACATCCATTCATGATAGCTCAAACCTTCAGCAAGTTAAAACCCACCAGACAGGTTCCAGAAATCCTTTTGGTCCAATTATCGTGCCTGCACCACCTGTTCCCAAGGCCCCTACATTGTTCGAATTGTCTTCTGGAATGGCCTCACTTAACATGAATCAGAACAACACACAAACAACTTCCCCCAACCCTCAATCGGACCTTTTGCAACATAGCCAACCGTCGCACACAGGCACAGTGAAAACGAATGGTTTCTCCTTTGCACAAAGCGCCCTCAACCCTGGTTCAGCGGACATTTCTAGCGTTGCATCGTCCTTTGTTTTCTCCAGCAAGACGGCCGGTACAGGCCAATCCAACAGCACCAGTCCCATATCACAACCTATGACTAACAATACCAGCTCATTCATCAGTAGCCAGAACACCTCGACCACCAGCACTAGCTCCACTTTTTCTGACTCGTTATTTTCCTCAACACTGTCAAGCCAGCCAACTGGGACGACGAATTTGTCGAACATACCATCCCAAACTACATCCAGTATCTTGAAACCTCAAATGACAGGTTTTGCAGGTCTCAAGCCTTTCAAGCCTTCATCATCGTTTGGTGCATCACTTATGGACTCGTTACCGCCAATCCCAGGGTCGTCCTCAACGTCTCCAATGCCTACTGGATCTACTCCCTCCATGGCAGCGACTGGACCAACAAGCCCCAGTTTTATCGGTTCTAACTCAACAGTTGGAGGTCAATCTATTGGCAGCCCCACACACACAACCGGTCAAAATGGACAGAATACGCAGAGTTTCCTGAACCAACAACCTACAGGTGTTCTAGGTAAATCTAGTTTAGGCGTGGGTCTCCGACCCCAATTGACTGGTGGAGCCAACCCTTTCCGCGCTTCTATGGCTGGGATGCCTATCACCAACACCAACACCTTTGTTCCACCACTACCTACCAACACGGGAATGAACAATCAGTTTGGCTCTCAAGCATTTAACGGTTCATTCGGAGGAAATGCTTTCGGTACTGCAGGCCAGCAACAACAACAGCAACAGCAACAAAATGTTTCTTTGATTTGAGATTGTTTTGCAGTACTCCCCTGAACTTTAAATACTTATAGCAAGGCAATATACATCTGGTCATGATGATTACCTCTACCTTAATTTCTTGGGACATTTCGTTGGTGTACAAAATCCTTCTCTCGTTACCGTTTTATTTTCTGTTCCCTATATTTATTACTTTCTATACCTTCCATTAATGACTCCTTGATTGAAAGGGCCACTTCAGTCTGTGCCCGTCACGCTTTGTTCTTATGGCTCCCTTTTATTTAAACATGCATAACCTTTTTTTGCTCCCGCCGTCACGCTCATTCTGTTGCTTTCTTTCCTTCCTCACTTGTACAATCTCAATATACCACAGCTTGTCTTCAATCTCTCAATATGACTTCGTAAGTGAATCGATATATTCAAGAAAAGCTATCAGGATATCAATGTGCATGCCATTCCATTTCAGTTCACCAAAAAGTAGCAAAGATGCTGGCGTCACGGACGCGGGCACGACTATCACGGTCGAAACAGCAGTCGAACAGGCTAAACGCGCTTTCGCGCTCAAGAAATACGAACAGGCTATCGATCATTACGCTACAGCGCTCGAACTCATGTAAGTCGCGTCTGGTGTTCTTGCTGTGGCATTTGCACGAATGTCACGGTCTGTTGTGGGTGGCTCATTAGACGCGTGCTGAATGGTGCTTTCATAATCTAGCACACAAAAACTCGGAGAAAATGCACCGGAAACAGCTGATCTTTACTTCTCGTACGGAAAGGCTTTACTAGAGAATGCGATTGCGCAGAGCTCAGTACTTGGGAAGGAAGGTGCAGAGGATGCCCCAGAGGAGAACCAAGGTGAGCAAATTTTACTTGCACGGCCACGACCACTCAAATCTAATTCCTCTTCAAAGTACCGGAGCCAAACGCATCAGGACCGATTCTTTCATTCTCTGGGGATGCTGAGGACATGGATGAAGGGGAAGACAAAGCGGTCGACCTCTTCTCGCAGGGTGCCGAGGAAGATGGCGAAGGCGAGGATGAAGAAGAAAAAGAAGATGACGACGATGGTGAACCCGAAGATGACTTCAATGCTGCATGGGAAGTGCTAGATCTTGCTCGCGCCATCTACGAGAAAGAAAGCGAAAAATCGGACGACGAAGAAATGAAGCTAAAGCTTGCAGATACATTCATCGCTCTCGGTGATGTTTCGTTGGAAACAGGTACTCACAATTCCTCTGATGCACAATACGTGGCGTTCATTCATTCATGTTTTGCAGAGAAATTCGACCAAGCCATCACCGACTATGAAGCAGGGCTCAAGTTGAAACTTGAACTCCTTCCCATTTCCTCTCGCCACATCGCAGAAGCTCACTACAAGTTGAGTATGGTGCTCGATCTGACATCTGGACGACTTTCAGATGCCATCGTTCATGCTGAAAAGGCGCTGGAGAGTGTCAAGAGCAGACTTACAGAGCTCAAGGATGGACTGGAAGGCAAACTACCACCGCTACCAGAAACTCCCCCTCGGGATACTAATGGTAAAGGAAAGGGCAAAGCCACAACCACTCGCCTTGTTCGTGATGACTATGTCCAAAAGATGAGCAAATCCCAGATCGAGAATGAAATAAAAGAATTGACGGGACTTGAGGTTGATCTCGGCTTAAAGGTTTGTGATTGGGTCCACAAGCCTTGATATCTTTGCTGAAATATATTTGCAGGTAGAAGAGTTGAAAACGTCACCCAATGAGTCGTTGGGCTCCAGCGCCCCTGCCCTTGCTGCCCAGGCTCTTGATCAGGAGCTGAACGCGGGATCCAAGGCCTCCAGCGGCACCAGCGCTCCTGCAGTTGTAAATGATCTGACTTCCGTTGTCAAGAAAAAGAAGAAGAATGCTGCAGAACCTAATGGCGCGAAACGCAAAGCAGAAGAAGATGCTGAGCATGTAAATGCCGACAAAAAGGTGAAACTAGACACCCCCGAGGCCTGATCAATGGACAAGTATATGTACGCCTGCTGTCGCTGATTTTGTAAACTTTATATTTCACTCTTTTATGTCAATATTTGTTTAAATGCTGTCCTGTTATCTGACTACGATTAATAGAAGTACAAGTCCCATACATTTAACGAATAACTTTTGCTTGAATAAATAACAAGGTTACCATTGTTTAAAATGGAAGGGTGCTGGCGTTGATACGGTTGTGCTTGAATTGCTTTTTTCCTGAACCAAACTCTCCCACTATGTGGCCCTTTTTATCCTTGCTCCTCAAAACGTACTTGTATATCACCAGTCCTTCCAAGCCCACAGGACCGCGAGCGTGAATTCTCCCGGTGCTGATACCGACCTCCGTGCCAAAGCCATATCTAAACCCATCCGCAAATCGTGTACTGGCATTGACAAAGGTGCCAGATGAATCGACAGATCGAACAAACCTCGACGCAGCTTCTTCGTTTTCGGTGACGATAGAATCGGTGTGATGCGAGGAGTGGGAGTTGATGTGTTGCACGGCAGCTTGGAGGGAGGGAACAGTAATGACGGATATCGTTGTCGTGAGATGTTCCGTTGTGTAAGATTCGGGAGTTGCTGCCTGAACGTGCGTCCCAAGGTTAGCAGGAGGAGGGGAAAGCGACTGCACAACTGCTAGAGTCGCAGGATCACATTGCAAGCGGACATTCGCCGCTAGCAATGCCCGTGCAACGGTTGGCCATAGTGTGTTCACCAACGATTCATGGACTATCAGGGTTTCGGCAGAGTTGCAGGCAGAGGGGTAATCCGTCTAATGAAAAATATGATAAGATAAATATCCCGTAATTCGATTTGATCATGGCACACCTTTGAATCGACGACAACCCGAATTGCCTTTTCCTCATCTGCGGCTTCGTCAAGGTATACCGAACACAGGCCATCGGCGTGTCCCATTACGGGTATCCGAGTATTATTTTGGATGTTGCGAACAAGACTGTTGCTCCCTCTGGGAATAACGAGGTCGATGTATTGGTCTAATTCTAGCAGAGATGCGACTTCAGCCCTGGTCTGAATGGCTTGGATGTACTTTTCTGGGACGGCAGTCTGGGCTAGTCCAGCGGATATGGCATTGGAGAGTAATAGCGTAGTGCGATTTGATTCCTTGCCACCTTTCAGGATGGCAGCATTACCTATTATTTGTCGTGAAACACATGAGGTTTTACGTCGAATTTAAAAAGTACGTGGATGGCGCACCTGATTTGATGGCCAATGCTGCAATGTTGACCACAACCTCCGGCCTCGCTTCGAAAATAACAAGTAATACGCCTATGGGGCATGAAACCCTGTAAAGCTCTAGTTCGTCGTCGAGTTCGCTTGCATAAGTCACTGTTCCGATCGGGTCTGGCAAGGCCGCAACGTCGTCAATACCCTGAAGCATGGAATCCCATTTGTCACCGCGCGCGAGATCGAGGCGCTTAAGCATGGACTCGGACATCCGACCTGCATCAACTTCAAGTTGTGCGGCCTACACCTTATAATCAATGAGTGACACGAGAAACAAGAATCCGTTGCGCACTTTGAGATCTTCAAGATTGGCGGAGATGATGGCATCCTTTTGGGCTTCGAGCTGTTGTCGGATAGCACCCAGGGCCTTTATACGTTGTTCGCTTGAAACGAGTTGCGATTCCTCGAATGCAGCTTTGGCCGCTTTTGCGATGTCTAGGGAGGCCATTTTTAGAATGAGTATGGGGTATGGGTTCAAGTCTTTGTTGAGGTTGATGCTAATATAAATTTTGAATGTCGGAATAGACACGGGAATGCTTACGGCCGATAAGATAAGATTACTTCATGACACGACACTCCGACTCAAGCCGATCCGACATGAACTCCTCACACGTTACACAATTGCACAGAATCGAGAGAAAAATAGAGTTGAATTTTGGTGTCTAGGGATATAATGCGACCAGACGTCTAGGTACTCAAAAAACTACTTTTATGATGAAACGAAGGAGGCGACGTGGTCCTCAACAACCTTCTTGATCTTAGCCTCAAGCTCGGGGGTGACGGTACCCTTGGAGATCTCCTTAAGGAGGTCCTGGTGAGAGTTGAGGTGAGCGCGGAAGTCAGCTTCCCATCGGGTGATTTGGTCAACGGGGACGGCATCGAGCTAAATAAAATGATGAGGTAAAGAACTTTGGAAGGCAACTCAGATGACTTACGAGACCGTTAACACCAGCGTAGATGATGGGGACCTGGACTTCGGTGGCGAGGGGCTGGTATTGACCTTGCTCTGCAATAACAATTCAGGAAATGTATGTAAAGCACACAATGAATAAACTTACTGAGGAGCTCAGTCAAACGGGCACCACGGCTGAGAAGGAAGCGGGTGGAGGCATCGAGGTCGGAACCGAATTGAGCGAAGGCAGCAACTTCACGGTACTGGGCAAGGTAAAGCTTGAGGGAACCAGCGAACTTCTTCATGATCTTGCTATGGGACTGTTAGAATACTTTTACATGTCACAAGCGGAAAATACACACGTCTGGGCAGCAGATCCGACACGAGACACGGAAAGACCGACGTTGATGGCGGGACGGACACCACGGAAGAAGAGTTCGGCCTCCAAGAAGATTTGACCATCAGTGATAGAAATGACCTATGGTCGGAGAAAAAGAAATTAGCTGGGGCAATAAATGCGGAGTTAAAAGGCGGGCTCACGTTGGTGGGAATGTAAGCGGACACATCACCACCCTGGGTCTCAATGATAGGCAGAGCAGTGAGGGATCCACCGCCGAACTTGTCGCTCATCTTGGCAGCACGCTCGAGGAGACGAGAGTGGAGGTAGAAGACGTCACCGGGGTAAGCCTCACGACCGGGGGGACGACGGAGGAGGAGAGACATCTGACGGTAAGCAACGGCCTGCTTGGAGAGATCATCATAGATGATGAGGGCTACAAAAAATATTAAGCAGAGGTCTCGTGGGAGCTTTCGCGTATATACTCACCATGCTTGCCATTGTCACGGAACCATTCACCCATGGCACAGCCGGAGAAAGGAGCGAGGTATTGGAGGGGGGCGGCCTCGGAGGCGGTGGCAGCCACGATGATAGTGTACTTCATGGCGTCGTTCTCCTCAAGGGTCTTGACGAGCTGGGCGACGGTGGAACGCTTCTGGCCGACGGCGACGTAGACACAGTAGAGCTTCTTGTCCTCCTCCTGGCCATCGTTCCACCTCTTCTGGTTGAGAATGGTGTCGATAGCGACGGCGGTCTTTCCAGTTTGACGATCACCGATGATAAGCTCACGCTGTCCACGACCGATAGGAACCATGGCGTCAATGGGCTTGATACCAGTCATCATGGGCTGGTTGACGGAGCGACGGGGAAGAATACCGGGAGCCTTGAGGGAAGCACGGCGACGCTCAGCAGCCTGGATAGGACCCTTTCCATCAATGGGGTCACCGAGAGCATCGACGACACGACCGAGAAGACCAGGACCGACGGGGACGTCGACAATTTGACCGGTACGTTTGACGGTGTCTCCCTCCTTAATAAGACGATCATTACCGAAGATGGAAACACCAACATTGTCGGCTTCCAAGTTCAAGCACATGCCACGAACACCAGAAGAGAATTCCACCATCTCTTCAGCTAAAAACGCGTGTTGGAGTCAATATTTTGAAGAACGTAATGAAATGGGCAAGAGTAAGAAAAATGAGTCTTACCCTGCACGTTCTTCAAACCCCAAACACGACCGATACCGTCACCAACGCCTAGAAGAGGGGATGAGTTTTGACGTCGGGTGAAATAGGAATAACAGCGTACTAAGAACACGACCAGTCTCTTCTACATTTCCAGCAACTGAGGTGCCAGAGATGCGGGATTCGAGGATTGAAGAAACCTCGGAAGCAGCTACGTGACGTGTAAAGCAAAGTTGTCGAGAAAAGTTTTGTTGAAAAAAGAGAACAGAACAATGTCAGTACGTTGTATTTGAGCTGGCAAAGAGCAATAGAAGACAAACCTGGCTTAGCGGTAGCGTAGGTACGAGCAGCAAGAGTTTTTGTGCTCTATTCGCGGGGAAAGTTGGAACGAGCAGAATGAGCAAAAAAAAAAGAGGTTCGACGAGCAGAACAGTTTGAGAAATACAATACCTTTGAGGAGGCGGCCAGCGCACGAGCGCGCGCCGAGTTAATAATGGCAATTCGGTGCATTGGGGGAAAGGAGGAGGAAAGTGGATGAGTTTGAGTGAGAGCAGGGGAAGTTTTCGGTTTGGACAACTTGTAACCAACTCGGCCTTTGTCGGAACATTCAAGCGGAGTTTAAATATTTCTTTTTTTCTCATCACTCCTTCCCATTTTCATGAACAAATCATGTTTGCATTAACCCGTTCGTGTATGTAAAAAGAAAAAAAAATTATTTCGAAATTTTAACTAATTATATTTTACAGTCATTCCTCGTCATTTGGCTTCAAGGTCGTTGCATGTGGCTGCTGCTCCAAGTTCAACAACAGCAGCTTTGCAACTTATCCGCCAACAACCTTCTCAATATGTCGTCGCCTCGTTCGTAGGCAGAAAATACATCCTTACGCCCAGGGACCTTTTGACCGTTCCCCATCTTCGTGACGTGAAAGTTGGAGACATTCTTGAACTCGACCAGATTCACGAACTCGGTTCACGCGAATACACACTCAGAGGCAATCCAGTCATACCCCCTTCAACCGTCAAAGTCAAAGCAACAGTCGTAGAACATACAAAGGGTTCCATGGAGTACATTTTCAAGAAGAAGAGGAGAAAGGGTTACAGGAAAACCATTCAGCACAAGCAACCATATACCCGCCTCAGAATAGGTGACATCGAAATCCCAGTAGAACAACCTGTCGAGGCCTCATCATCATCATAGTATTCTCGTCTTTTAGTCTTTTTCTGTAACATCATATTGCGCGTTATATTGCTTTCGAGGGAATAATATCACTAATTCTATCATATCTCTCCTTCCTCTGGCGTTTCTGCGCGTGCTGACTCTTGTCTCTTTCCTTTGTCAACGTCCATACGCTCAGCTTCTTCATTTTCGTATCGAGCCCGCTGAAATCATGTCAGTCACAACTCGTAGTTACCCTTGAATTCAGAATCTCACCTTTTCTGCACGGTCACTTTGGCTCGTGTCGTCGTTTTCGCGTTTTTCTCGTCCTTCTTCACGCTTGGGGGTATCTTCCCAGTCCATACCCACACTTGAACCACGCTCTCCTCTCGATGGCCTAGTTTCTCTCTCGCGTCTACGCTCATCTTTCTCTTCTCGGTGTTTAGACGACCTGTAACCCTCCCTGTCCTTTTCTCTATCAAAGTCTTTGTCGCGTGTATATTCCCTGGAACCTCGGCGAGCATCCTCGTAATCATCATAACGATGGTGGTGTCGAGAGCTGCGACTGCTTCGTTCATAGTCCTTGCCACGGTCGCGGTCTCGTTCACGATGATGTCCATCTCGTTCCCGCCTGTCCCGGTCTCTCTCGTGATCACGGTCGCGGTCTCTGTCTTTGCCACGGTCGCGGTCGCGTTCCCTGTCGTCATCTCTATGGTCCCGAGTCGGTTCTTTACGCTTTCGGCTCGTAGTAGAACCCTCGTTGTCAGAACCCACTTCACGAAGCCTCTCCTAGAAAATGTTTTAGAAAGGCGGAATTCAAAATAAATCTATCTACAAACCTTTTGCCGCTTGACATACTTCGCAAAGGCTGCGCGCCTCCCTTCGTCATCTTCAAGAGCCTTATACTCGGGAAGATGTTCAATGAGCGGCACAATCTATTATTTTTCGTCAGTTCACAGTTTGCAATATATAAAAGCAATCATTACCTCTTCATATTTGGACGAAATGTCGAGAGGTTCCGGCAACTTCTTCATCGCATAGCGGAGGTCGTCCTGCAAGTGGCGTTGTTTCCTCTCCCAGCGGCGCTTTTCCTCAGCCTGCTTTTTCAAGGCATTGTCTTTCAACTGTTACATGACATGAGTAAAAACACCAAACGGATGAAGACATGTTCCAACTGACACTGTCAAAGACCAAACGAAGATCATTTTGAGGCAAAGCATTCACAGAGGGGTCAGGTTCGGAGGAAATTACAGCTGAAAATTCTTCCCAACTAGTCTCAGTCGTGACTGCAAACGGTGCTTGAGAGGCATCCATGGCATTTTCATCCTTGCTCTTGGCGTTTTCCGCTCGTTTTTCGTTGTACCGTTTGATCACGCTTTCAACGACCGCGGTTTTAGCATCAAGTTTTTGATCTAACGCGTCGACCGCATCCCAGAATAGTTCCAGAGGATTCGAGCCAGGATTCCCCAGCATATCGAGGTATCGATCGTCGTCCTTGAACAGTGGGTAGACTTCTTTCCATTTCGTTCGGGCTTTAATCGTTCCTGCCTCCACTAAACCGTGAAGTAACGCCTAATAGACGAGATAGCTTTAGAAAGTCGAGGAATCTGGCAATGCATTTGAATACGTACCTTGAACGCTTCCCTTGCCTTCCTTTCTTTCCTAGTCTTCTCAACCTGGGCACGACGCATCTGTTCCTCGTACTCCCTCTCACGGACACGACTGTAATCTTCAAAGGCAAGAAGAATATCAAGAGTGGGTAATTTACGCAGCTCTGGGTCTTCTTGCCAATCGTCAGATTCAAGAAGAAGCTCATATGCAGCCCTCCAACGCGTGAGGACGTCAACATTGAGTTGCTTGAATAGGGACACAACCTTTGAGATGCTGCGTGACCTTGCTGCTCGGGTTTCGTTCTGCGTTGAAACGACATCAAAATTAAGCGATCAAAGAAATAGCAACATGCCTTACCACTTCACGCTCTTTCAATTCAGCCACATACTCTTCAAAAATAAGTTTGCGTTCAGCCTCTATGCGGGCTTGCTGCCAAATCGGATGCTGAGAAAAAAGTTTATCCGCTGTGCGGAATGTCGTATAATGGAAAACATTAGGATTGCCTTTCAGCATATTTCGGACGGCAGGTCGTAATTTTGCAAGCCTGGCTTCCTTTTCCTCTTGTTCCTTGAGCTTAAGCCCTGTGGTAAACTATATACGATCGACATGAGCTTCATTTGGACCATATTTAATGATCGAACGCACCTTTTCCCAGCATGCTTTTTTCTCGGCAAGAGTATTGAGAGCTTTATAGAGGGGATCAGTGATAATAGCACGCATCGTCTGGTCCCAAGTCCATGTTGCATCTACTCCTGCCTTCTTCAACAGATGGATAAACGCTTTTTCTCCCTCTTCCACAGTCTGAAATCCGTTGTGTGGAATGACAGGATCATCTGGCAAATTGGGGCGGGCTGGCAATGCAGTAGGGGTTGGTGTGGGGACGCCACCCGTGTGTGGCCCGACAGCGAGACTGGCACCATTTTGTTGGCTAGGCTGGGAAGCGGACGAGGGTGAGGACGGATCAGTACCTCCCATTGGGTTGATTCCACCTTGTATAGCTCCCCCGACGGGAGCGAATCCGGGAGCTGCTAAAGCTCTATTTGGGCTGCATGGAGTAGATGAATGAACAGACGCCCAACTTTCGAAGAAATCCACGGCACTCACGCATTTGTCGCCTGTGACTCTTTTTCTACCTTCTCCAGAAGAAGAAGCAACTCATCTGGCATGTCCCACTTGGAATCCTTCGTCTCCGTCTGTAGAGGACAATTCGACAATCAGACAAAATGAAGGAGAAAGGGGGTAAGATGTAAACTTACGTTGTAATAGTACTTTCGTCCACCAGAGAAATACTCTTTC
The DNA here is from genome assembly GCA_002938355.1 of Panaeolus cyanescens. Classification (NCBI taxonomy): domain Eukaryota; kingdom Fungi; phylum Basidiomycota; class Agaricomycetes; order Agaricales; genus Panaeolus; species Panaeolus cyanescens. The sequence goes on from NHTK01006136.1 coordinate 86,952, forward strand.
CATTTTGTTTGGTTAAGAGCACGCTATGGATGATGCGATGAGCAACTTTTAGGACGGTGACGAGAACAACATACCTCAAATGGAGTCTTCAGCTCTACAAATTGAAGTCAGTATACAGTGAATAGAAAAAGGTGCTATAGGTTTATACCATCTGGTTTCTCCCATACGCTCTGCTTGGTACCAGTATTGAACCAATACGTCCTGCCTTCTGTATTCCGGTGCTCCGTCTGCAAAACTATTAGCGATCTTTGTGTTTAATCAAGTGAAAGACACGTACCCAGATATTCATTTTTGAGCAACCGACAGATTCCTTGGTTTAGAGGGTGCTTATAGGAATAAACGTGAATATTCACCAGCGCTTCTGAAATGATTCGTGGTCAAGTTCTCTTGAATCCCATTTAGCCAAAAGAGCACCTTTTTGTTTGAACTTGTTTGGTTTGATCTTTGGAAATGATGTCAAAACTCCTGAGTAGCCGACTGTCCAACTCAATCCGACTTGCAATTGACTGTCAGTGCCACAACGAATGAACGTTGAATTCAGTTTATCCACAGGAACAAAATGGCATCACAATCGACCATTTCATGAAACACGGAGCTTATGCGTTTGGCTATCTTGAGGCTCCATTATACTGGTTCTACTGTTTTGGCTGGGGTCATTGCGTATTTTATCTGCACTCGGAGTACCTATAAATATGGCGCTGCTGCCACAGTGGGTATTTATCTATCTCTCTTCTTGACTTCTATAATGGACTACCTCCCAGTTGAGCTCCTCTCTGCCATTTTCTCTTCCCTTGGCTACAAAGATCTACTCTCAGTCTCCTCGACTACCCAACGCTGGAGGATAGCGGTCTTGCATGACTTTAGACTATGTCAAAGGCTCTTCTTGCGTCGTACTGATCAATATGTACCAGGTAACAGAAATACATGCTAAAGCTAACGTAAATTGCTGAAGCGCTCAACGATTGTTACATCAGAGGTGAACGAAGCAACCCCACCTCCAGAGAAAAGATTGACGGCTCTACGGGTAAGCAGGGAACCCAGAGTATAACGCCAATGAGGTTGCACTAAACGATACCATTTAGGCTCACCCCGTCTTTGCTGTCCTGCGTTATCAGTTTGGTAATGCTCCAGAGACTGCAAAACTCATGGGAGTCAATGCGGAATTGCCATTCCTAAATGAACTGCCAGTTTCCAAAAATTTCGCATTCATTCCTTCCGTCACCAAAGTTGAAATTGGCGTACATACGAATATAGGAGCGAGATCGCTATTGCCTATGGTAAAGGTTCATGTGATGAACCCCTGCGGAGTGACAGTGGAAGATGTTTTTGTTGCTCTGGCAGATGAGTGAGTTCTGTACCTAATTTATGAACATCGAAACCTTTTCTGACACCAGCCACAGAATGACAAGGAAAGTTGACATTTTATCTTATACCAGTGGCGGCATGTTTTCCCAACGCCTTTATGGTGGCCAAAGGTTGTCTCTGAATATGGTCGCTGATATTTTTGATAAGCAAAGGAGGTTGGGAATTCTATCCACATACCTTTGCATGAAACTAATTAATCAATCTCATTAGAGGGTTTACCAATTTTGTTAATCTTCGCAGAAACGAAAGCTTGGCGATGGTAGAATTGAAGCCCAGAATATAAACCCGTTTATTTAAGTTTGTATTATATAAGCCAGAAGTGTAATTGACTCTTAACAACGACTTTAATTCTCTCCTTTTATCTTGTTTACACCTTTCTTTCTTTCATTGTCTACAATGCCTCACTATGATCCTCAAGACGATATATACATGTCTAATTCACACTTTCTATCACCATCAACAACATCCCCTAGAAAATTATCTTCTAGACAAACAATTGGTCCTCGCAGATCCAACGCTTCTCTTCGCGCTCCTTCAAGTCTCGCAGATGTGATGGACGACGACGCTTCAGGGGGCCCAGGCAGACATCACTCTCTCGCACATGAACTTGCAGTGGCTCTCATGCCAGAACCCAGTGCGGGCTCAAAACTTTTAGCAGAGGAATTTGGCATCGAGTATGACGAAAGCACGGAAGGAATTGACGACGTTGCGACTCTGGATAGTCAACCTAATGGAGTGGGCATTACTGTTAGCGATTCAGACGCTCTTTCATTTGCAGACGAATTGGGTGTGTCGGCCAGCGACGCGTCCTTTGGTGATATACCATCCCTTTCAGAACCAGATGAGTCGTCGCAAGACCCCGCATTTGACCCTACCTTCAATACCCATTCTACCTCAAGACAAATGCCCCGACCACCTGTACCAGAGCAGGACGCAATGGAAGTCCTTGCACAGGACTTGGAATCCACTGACAAGTTTCTCAATCACCTTCGATCTATCGACATTGCCGAACCAGGATCTGCAACGTCGCAACCGCTCGAGAAGTTGGCGTCTGAGATAATCCGTCGTATGAACGAATCCATTCGCAACCGGGAGAGTCAGGTCCGCGAACTCTTGGAGTGTGAACGGGAATTTAGGAAAATCGCAGGTGAAGTTGGTGGAAGCGAGGTCTTGGGACAATTGGAGGAACTCGAACCCGTTGAAGACCTCACTGATGCACTTCCATCCCAGGAAGTACCCAAAAGCACGACAAAGCACCTTTCAGCAATAGTAGAAGAGTCTAGATCTCCTGTGCGCTCACATTTCTCCCATAACAACTCGGACTGGGAGTTGGACCCCGATAAAAACCATCTCGGCGACGATGACTACGCGTCAGAACCGGCTACATCACCAATTAAGGATTCGTTCCCTCCACCCCCTCCGCTTCATGGTCCTGTTACACCCGCCAGTGCCATTCCACATTTCAACCACATCCGAACATTTACCACCTCATTGGTATCATCATTATCAACGATATCAGAGCAAGCACAAGTCAATGGCGCAGCAACCACTGAAGCTGGAAGGAAAATTCGAGCTCTAAAGAATAAGCTAGGCGGCTGGAGGACAGATTGGGACAGCGCAGAAAGGAGCCGCCTCAGAATCGAGAGATGGGAAGCCGGCATTGTGGAATCTGACCGTGCTGCTCCTTCATCTCCGCTCCCCGCATCCAAGCGGATCAACGGGAGGGAGCTGGTCAAGGAACATTTGGCTGCTTTTGAGCTTGCTTTGGAGGATGCGGCATTAAAGACACAGGCGATTATGGCCCGATGATTCATCACGAAATTCCTCCCCTACATAGACATGCCTGGACGCTGTATTTTTGAACTTCCTAACAGCAATACTTCCAGCTTCTCGTTATCTATCACATATCTGGCCGCATTAGGCGGTTGTAGTGTACATCTCTGTTCACGACTCATGGTTCCAGACATCAACATGTTCTATTAGACGGATCCTACACATATATCCATAGCCTAGCTTCTTTTTACTTCTCAACGCACATGTCTACTATCCTTTGTATTTGAACCTAAATATATCATTAGCATCATACTATGCAGAAGTGATCCTACTTAGGCAAAAGCTTACCAGTTCGTCCTGCAAAATGAAATACTCAAGGCCTGCTCAACGAAACAAAAATAACGACATACCTGGCTTCCACAGCTGCTTTGCGTACAGCCCTTTTAGGGTCATCCAATACCACCGCCAATTCTCGAAGAACGGTGGCACGTTCTGGGTGAAGGACGTTGTATCGCACAATACTGGGCAAAACGGCCAAGTAGCGCAAGGCGGCAATGCGAACCTTCTAAACAGGAACATATGAGTGAATGATATATTGAGTGTGAACCGTACTTACAAGGGACGGTGTGCTTTGAACATTGCTATTCCTCAGCATCGCTTTCACCAAGGTTGTACTATGTTCAGCAACCAAGCTGCGCTCCGGTGAATCGCCCTCTGCTACCGCAAGCAATGTCTCGATGACATCTACTTTGACACTTGGATCCTCGAGATCAAGACCACGTAGCAGCAAGGGTACAAGCTGTAGGCATGTCAGACCATTCAGTCATTTAAACGAATGAACATCCAAACCAATTTTATGTTGTGCATGTACGCAGCGCGTGATATGGACCGTATAAGTGACGCCAATGCAACCAGAGATGATGTCCTTTGCGTAGCCGCTGCGTAACATAAGAAAGTGTCGAACACTCGAAACGCAAAGTGAACTCACAGGTTGACTCGTTCGCTGATTCGATGAGCTTCGGGAGTATCTCATTCACATACTTTTGAGAGTAGAGGATCTGGTCGTCGACATGTTAATAACCGTATTAAAAAACGTAGACAGTTGTTACCTTGATATCCGCATGGTTGGCTTTGCTCAAGACGGGATCTGATACAACCAGGTCGCCTATAGACCTTGCTGCGTCCCAGCCGATTTGTTCATCCCCGGAAAGGTCAAATAGCCTTTGGGCATACGACATGGCTAGAGGATGCTTGCGGACGAGTAAAGCCTTGGAGATCTGCCGATACGAGATTAGGGAGAGTAAAACGCAACGCACGACAACCTCTGACCTTTGCCCATGCTTTGATTGCCAGACTTCGACGTTCCTTCAGATTACTTGTGTTCTGTATTTCATCCCGCAAAGGTGTACTTGATTCATCCTCGAGCAATGAAGATAACTCTTCTCAATGTCAACATCAACAGAGGGTTTGGCGATGTATGAAAGAGTTACCCACCGTCCGTCCTCTTGTTCACCAGACTGCTGACAAGTTCGAGTGCGGATAATGTCTGTATATCTGTATCTGCTTTGTCAAGGGTCCACGCGAGTAGCTTCATAACAAAGTCATTCAGGGGACCCAGTTCGAGTGGAACGTCCTTGTAGAATCCTATGATGGCAGACGAAAATAAGCGCAAAATATTTCGTTCAGCCGCTGAAGAACTTGTCTAAAAAGAAGATTCCTTCAGTATAAAGCGAATGCTCGTACAAAGAAAGGGTATGGCCTCACAGAAAATATATGGAGGTTAGAAGCAAATTTTTGGGGTCCATGGGAAATCGCAGACACATCTCCAGTTGACAGTGCCTTGGAGAGAATACTTGCGTACGATGCCTGTCGCCTGAAAGATGTTATGAGGGGATAATGATGATCAAGATAGCAACTTGCTGATGAGGCAACGATCGAACGACGAGATTAATGATTTCCCCTCCAACAGTTAACAGGCGAGGATTATTGGCTGCCATTGGACGTTCTTTTTCCATAAAAGCGGACGCGATAAAAAGGTTAAAAATCAGGGGAACCAAACGCTCTATATATTTCACGAGGTCAGTATCTTTGTTCTTGGATTTGGTCGACAAGCATTCAGACAGGACTTTGAGCATCGAATGTGCATAGGCCGCTGTTGGTTCGTTGTCTCCGTCCAATTGTGATACTTGGTCCGAAGGAAAACAAAGCAAGTCAAGTTTGGTGGTCAGCCGTATCACCAAAATTTCGAACAGCTCTGCTTGGACACATAGCTCTTGAAGCATAGACAGCGTTCGTCTGACTTGTATCCGAAGGGAGTCTTGTTCTAGCTTTGGGGCAACATCCGGTAGAGTGCTGAACAAAGTCGGCAGCGTTTGTTCAGCTACATGACGGGCTGAAATTCTGCTAATGGTATTGAGGAGATCTATGATGTCTTCGCTGCGGGAGTCATTACTACGCCAGTTTGCCCCACCAAAAAAATATAGGTGTACCTTGTCTCATCAAATTCTGATGGTTCTTCCTGAACAACTTCGTTGAGATTATGAACTATGAAGCCAAGTTCCTCGTCTGACAGAAGGCCTTTGATTAGCACCAAGGCTTTCAATCCGATGAGTGCAGCTCCTCGCGAGTTCGTGGACTTCAAGCCAATGATAAACACAGCCATCACATTGTCTTTGTGAGGCAACAGGCTGATATCAGCCTCGGAGCCTTCCTGAGCCTGGGCGTCTCTGGCAGCAACAATGAATTCTGATAGGAGGAGAAGGATGGAGGGACGAGTTGTCAGCTCGTCTGGGGAATGGAAAAGACGGACCAGGTGGGGGACGGCTTGTGAGATAGTGAAGCGACAAATAGAAGCTGCAACAATTATTCAGGATCAAAGACTGCAGTACTGGGTTTCACGGAGTGACCTACGGGTTGTAGTCATGAAGGTGCACAAGATCTTCGTCGCTGGACGAGCTTGGCTCTTCTCAGGTTCCTTTAATATCTGCATACATTCCTCGCATGCATCCCTGGCTAAACCTTGAATGTCGTCATCGGATTCCATAGCTGCTTCTTCTTCTGAGTATATTGTCTGGACAAGGATTTTGGTCGTTTTCAAAGCCTCCTCTTCCATTTGAACATCAACTGGTTGGAATATCTGCACCCAACATATCAGCATACCATTCACAGAATGAATGACAAAAAAGTGACCTCGAGTTTTAGTGAGTTCCAGAGCTTCCGCGAATACGCTCGTGCAATAGCTGATCCGTAAACAGGGATACAAACACCCATAGTTTGCAATGTATCCGTCTATTCAATACGGGTCACCAAGTGCAGAAACAAACAGCCATCGATCGTTACCTTGGTGGCTCGCGAACCTGCAGCAAGCTTTTCCAAAAATACAGGGATCGCAAATGGACCAAAGCTCGGCGTGGCCGACAGACATGCCCTATCAAAAAGTAAACAGGACAAGTGAGCAGAGAACAGTAATCTGACAAGGCTATGCATTATTACCTTAGCTTCAATCTCAGGTCGTCAGTGCTAATGCCGTATGGGTCGTTGGGTGGTGGCCTGAAGGTGATTGGGAAATAACAGAATATAATGTCGAACATCGCCTTGTTGTGATCTAAGTTCAGAAACATCAAACGAAAGATGCACATATGTCCTACCTCTGCATGATTGGAAATATCAAAGTCAATGAGAATCACCCGCGCAATAGCAAAGGCGACCATGAGGTTGCGAGGGTCCTTCTCTCCTTCTGCCAGTGAAACATAGCCCTGTATGAAAGATTTGCCCATGCTTTGCAACGCTGAAACAGCAACTGAGCAACAGGTCGGAGACTATCTATCGAGTTGAGGCTACCTTGACGATGTGATGCCATTAACGTGTCGAGGATAGAAAATACTATGAAGCGTATGGACTGAACAACAGACTTCATCCGAACGTGTTGGAATAATCTGACAATAGGTTCAGTATGTTAAAATTGCAGAGAAATACCTTGAGCTTACGCCTCTATAGTGCTAGTAGCTTCCGCTGGCGAGAAGGATGACAATGAGGCTAAACGAAGAAGACCAGTGAGGGAAGGTTTCAAAGTTTCGCTATCCTCGAGCTTTCCACACAGGAATGTTACGAGAACACGGACTGTATGGACATATTCAGGCGATGCACCGTTTTTGAAGAAACATTTACATGCCAGTTTGCCTATTGAGCTTTTTCTCTGGACATTTCGTGACAACTTGCGACAGTAATTCAGTACCTGTAATCAATGTTTTGAGAAGAGTGTTGACATGATAGTCGACGAGCATATTGGACCTTTCTGCAGCAAAGAAGCATCTTCAGAGGTAAGGTACTCTCCCAGAGCCTTGACGACATCCAATAAAGTCCAGTGATTATTCGATATTCCTAGAGAGAACGGTTTTCGAGATTGTATGGAATTGGAATGAGGGTTGAAGGCCAACCTGTAACTATCTCGTCGATTTCTTGCTCGCGCTCAGATGCCACCCAGGTCTGAACGAGTCTTATGGCTGATTCCATGAGTTGGAACCTGTTCAAGTGCAATCTACAAGTTGTTCCTGATAGTAACACAGAATAATGATGATCGCAAAAGTCATTATCTTGTAAAGTAATTTCCGAATCCGAATCGTTCGCAGCTCAATTCAGCTCGATCATCACAGGATGAACCAGGTTGACCATATTACATCATCATTGAATGTCACATGACCTGTATGGATGACCTTGGCAAATAGAAATTGAAAAGCTGGACTGGACTTGAAACTACTCGCCGTCGTTAATTATAAACGGGCTCATGCTCATACTGCCCGGTCCCTCACAATGCCTTGGAATAGTTTCCTCTCGCTGTGCTGCTCGTCGTCTTGCCCTCTCAGCTCCAAGATATCGGTTCTTCAGTAGCAAAAAGCCAATTCCTGACGAACCTCGTGACAAATGGAACTACAACAAAAGCCCCTTCGATGGATCCCTTGAGGTTGACCACGAATCACTGAAACTCGTAACTGCTAACTCTTTGGAACGGGCGACGAAACCCCCTACTGGCGTAAAGATGCTCGTTCGGGATTTCATTGAAGACTCGCTTTACAATCCCAATTATGGATATTTCCCGAAACAAGCAACTATCTTCAACGCGAAGCAGACCGCTTTCGATTTCAATGCCATGCGCGACTCTGCGGAATTTCAAGAGGAAGTCGGGTCAAAGTATTCTGATTATGGCCCAGACAGTCATGAAGGACCAGGCCGCCAGCTTTGGCATACTCCCACCGAGCTATTTAAGGTGCGGGCTTGAAATGTTTTGGAGTGTAGATGAGTGCTGAAAACGAGCTTTTTAGCCCTGGTACGGCCGCTCCATTGCAAGATGTCTGGTGTCGGAATATTTGCTCAAGTACTTTCCCTATGAGGATCTTGTCATCTACGAAATTGGCGCTGGCAATGGTACATTGGCCAGAGATATACTCGACTTTATTCAAGAAGAACACCCGGAAGTTTACGAAAGAACCAGGTATAACATTATTGAGATTAGTGCAAGCTTGGTAAAGCTGCAACGCAAGAGGTTGAAACATGCACACCCATGTGTAACAATCAACCACCAGAGCATTTTCCACTGGAATACAAAGGAGGTGGCACCTTGTTACTTCCTAGCCATGGAAGTCGTCGTATGTACCATTTATATCTGGACACATGTTGTCATTATTCACATTTCATTTCAGGATAACTTTGCCCATGATGTTGTAAGATACGACTTGCAAACCATGCAACCGTATCAAGGTCTTGTTACAATAAGCAAGGCAGGGGACTTTGACACCATCTACACTCCCGTGGACGACCCCTTAATCCAATCATACCTTGAACTCCGAAAGGTCCTAAAAATCCCTCCCCCCATCAACCGACTCCTGCTATCGTCCCCTACAGCCCGAAAGCTGTACACATCACTTCCTCTTGCCCCAAACCTCTCACCCGAAGAATATATCCCCACTCGCCTCCTTAATCTGCTCTGGTCCCTCAGAAATTACTTCCCCCGACATCGGCTGCTACTGACAGATTTTTCTTCTTTACCTGATACTATCTCTGGCGTCAACGCGCCAGTAGTCCAAACAAGATTCCGGAATGTCACTGTTCCTTGCACGACGCTAACCGTCAAGCAAGGCTATTTCGATATTTTCTTCCCAACAAATTTCGAGCAACTCGCATCCATGTACGAACATATCCTCGCTCAACCTCTATCCAACGTCAAGTCGTCTCTCCATGATGCTAGTAACGGACGTATCACACCATTGACTTCGACAGCTACGTCATTCTCTCTAGGGTCTAATTTCTTTTCGTCGTATCAACCAAGGAATAGGCGCGATCCCATGGATGGAGTAGCATCAGCAAGCGGGCTTCCAATCGGCGAACGCAAGTCAAGCGTCTTCTCACATGCCGAATTCATGGAGACATACGGGGAGCTAGAACGGACTAGGCTTAGAAATGGAGAAAACCCTATGGTAGATTTCTACAAAAATGTCAAATTCCTGTTTTAAGGTCGGCGACATTGCTTCTCGTGTCAGGTGTTTCACGGGCGCTCAATCCTTGCGCAAAATGTATAAGTAGTAATGAAACGCCTCTCCCAGCTGCTTGATCTCTAGAGTCGTCCCTTCTCTCTGCAAGTATCTTCGACGGAAGTGTGGTTGTCCGAAAGTTAGGTAGATGAAAACGCCCCCTTTTCGGAGGACACTGAACAACCAGGTGAACGCAGGGTAGCAATGCAGCATGGAACCTATAAATAACTCACCGCAATGCCTCATCTACCTCTTTATTGCAATCCTCGATGACTTGGGCAGGTGGATCCTGGTGGGTCATTCACGACACGAGCACAGCACAATGTCACTGTTGTAGACCTACCCATACGTCTCCCTTCGCAGTCATCATCGCGTCCATGGTTCCTGCAAGGACCGTTAAACGCAAAAGCACGAGTTTACATTTCAATTGCAATTACCTTTATCGATGGCAACGTCGAAGCTTCCATCTTCAAACTCCAAATTGCGAACATCCATTTGGTGCCCTGTCGGAAGGTCACCCAATCTGGGAGTCTATGGTTTAATGCGGACACGCACATGTCATTTCCGGTCGGTTTTCCGAATGTCGAGCGCTCATTTTCTGTATCAAGACGGGGGAATACTATCGTTTCATTAACACAGACACAGTTCGTGATAGACCAAGAGAAATTACATCAATGTTGACAATGTTGCGATACCCATCCTCCCACATCTATCCATGCGTTTGCAATTGGTAAACGGGTATGTCTATCAGCTTCGCTCCTGAACTTACATCTTCTGATAGCGTCGAGTTTCCGCAGCCCAGCATCAGTATACGGACCGATTTCTCAGGTATAATTTCATGCAACAAGTCTGCCACATCTGCGAATGACTTGAACCAGTCAAACGATTCGTCATCTGCTTCTCTTATAGTGACAAGGCCTGAATATGATAAAATTTGCCGAGGGGAAGCTCACACTAACTGAGAATATCGATGGTCCCTGGATTTTACAATTCAGCTGACTCATTACATTTTTAGTTGTAGAAGAATCTCACCAGTATTCTCTGGTGCCATAATGTTCGTTTTTACTTCCAAGAGCTGCCATTTAATAGTAACAGATTAACGTTCTAATGAAGATCAAAATTTGGGAGTACTCAAGAGATTAGATTAATGACCTGAAATATTATGTTTGGTAATGTCAGTCAGACCAAACATAGACATCAATCAACTTTTTGGTGAACCTGAGCACTTGGAATTATTCATATCATCTCCAAAATGCCTACAAGTCGCTTCGAGCCCTCTTCAATAAAAAACAAAATAAAACGCGAAGAGGTCGCAAAGAAAACAAAAAAGGCGAAAAACCAGGCGAAACTAAAGAAAAGATTGGAGCAGGCAAAAGTGGAAGCTAATGACCCTGCTGCTCGAAAGGTAAGTATTATTATTCAGTACTACTTTGAAACCATTTGAACCCGACAAACGTAGAAACGTCTAGCGGAAAATGTGCCCCGTACTTTGGACAACATGCGCGAGTTTGATCCTTCAATATTAACTGCCGACCCATCCTCATCAAACCAAAATGAACAATTCGAAGAGCTTGCTTCTGACCTTGCTCAAGACCCTTTTGCCTCGTATTTCACCACAGTTGATGATCCAACCGTCCCACCCAAAATATTGATTACTACCTCTCCGAAAGCTTCAAAAGCAACTTATGCATTTTGCGATGAGCTCGTCGGCGTTTTTCCAGGTGCCGAGTTCATAAGACGGAAAAAAGGGAAAGGCTTCGAAGTAGGCAGAATCGCTGGATGGGCCGCAGATAGAGGGTATAAGCATCTTTGCGTTATCAACGAAGATATGAAGAAGCCCAGTACGTGTGCACAATACAGTGCTAATACCCACTCTGACAACGGAATTTCAGATGCAATTACTCTCGTTCATCTCCCAAACGGACCCTCCGCGTATTTTAAACTGACGTCCGTCGAACTAACGCAACAAATCTTTGTATGTATCCCACCGATCCACTATCTATTCTTACTAATATGTGGCAAAGGGTCATGCAAGAGCTACACCTCATTTCCCTGAACTTGTCCTGAACAACTTTGTAACAAGGCTGGGACATGCAGTTGGCAGATTATTCCAAACAACATTCCCCCAATTACCCGAGTTCCAAGGTCGTCAAGTTGTAACGCTTCACAATCAACGAGACTTCCTATTTTTCAGGCGCCATCGGTATGCACTACTCGTTTCCATGCTTAGCATATTACTGATTCTTTTATTTTTATTAAGGTATGCCTTCCGCTCTACTGAGAAAGTGGCGCTACAGGAAATTGGCCCACGATTTACATTGAAACTTCGATGGTTGAAAAAGGGTATCCCTGCTGTACAAAGAATAGGAGAAGGACCCGAAGAACTCATGTTTGAAGAACCCTCCCAATCGCCGACCACTACTCCAGCGGATGCCGAGGAGCCTTCAGAAGAAAATCAAGCAGCACCTGCTCCAAAACAGAAAACAGTTCCACCTAAACAAGATGAATTCCTTTGGCAGTGGAAGGTATGGATTCTTTGTCTCCCTCTGTAAGCATACTAATTGATCCGTTCGAAGCCGGAGCTGGAAACAAGCCGGAAAACCTTTTTCCTTTGATCACCCCTGGACTTCTTTAAAAGATATCCGTCTTTTTGTGTGTTTTAAGCCTGGGTATATAATACACAAATCATAGCGATTTCCGTCATATTGACAAATTTGCCTGCCCTCGCTTGTTGACACCCTTGAAGCGCCCGAAATCAAACTATATATATAGGTCGACTTGCTCTTGATAAAATTTACAACTTGGCCTTCGACTTGGACACTTCCGTGTGGAGATTGTAGAGGTCTTCGGCCGCCTTGGCTATTTCCTGCACGAACTGTGCATTGGGCATTTCCTTCCTCGATGTGATAGTATACTGGAGGCGATCTTTGAAAAGGTTTCAGCGAATACAGTCGACGAACTTGCTTCGTTGAAACGCACCATCGTAACCAGTCATGTATGCCACTCCAAAGCCGTCTGGCACAACCTGGTGGTTGAAATTAACAATAGACCCGTTGCAGTTTTACAATGAACCATACCTCTCCCCATCCATATACAGGGAAATGCTTTGAGAAAATGGCAGATGTGCTGAGTACCCAGTTACTGGATCGAGTAAACACTGGATCGCTGTAGAGCGGATGAAGGGTCTCCCCGTCCTTGAGAAGCTTCCTCAGCCCTAGATTATCACATTAAATATGTCCAACGATAAATCATCAATTGGCAAAACACACCGAAGAAATGACGATCCACGCCTTGACCCTGACCTCCTGCCTTTGCAAGGCTGACATGCTTTTTGGTTGCAGCATCGAAGCGTTGCTTCCTCACTTCCGCACTGGCGGTAGGGTCATTCATGCTCTTCACCCATGCATCTGATTCTGACGTCACAACACGGATTGCTTCAGTCCTCCCCTTGAAGAACTTCCTTGTTGTGGCTGCTTCATATGTCCCCCCAGTCCTGTCCTTGTCACCAAGTAAGCGGCGGTATGCAAGTTGAACGATCATTTGAGCCCATGAATCAGGGGATACACCGAATTTCTTGATCGCAGCTTTGCCGTACGAAGTAAGGTGGAATCCTAATTCTTGACTGTCCGCAAGTTTGGCGGCTGCACGATCTGCCCATGAGATAGCCTGTGTAATGGCAGGAGATATTTCCCAATCAAGTGCAGAAGGCGTTAGATTCACAGAGGATGATCCGTGGTCGAACTTAGGGTCGTAAAGGAGATCAAGAACGTCATCGCACATCCTTGCGGTAGGAGTTCCATCCATAACAGAGTGTTCTCCCATGAATCCAGCATAGCCGTTGTCAAATACAATAAATTGCAAGGGCTTGTCAACCCAGCGATTTCTCAAGCCAACTGGAACTCCGTTGATGACATCTCCGTGCCAGAGGGCTCGACTGTGGTGGATAGGGTCCTGTGGTCGAGAAGAATCCAAGGCAATGATGAATGCGCTAGATTCAATTGTGTCGAGGATGTGGGCGTTGTGTGGATTAGACCTGAGTTCATCATAGTCCTGGCAACGTAAAGTTAGAGAAGCCAGGAAAGGGTAATAAATATTTCCTACCTTGGTCCATACATCCCGATTAGATGCTGTCAGCACACCGACGCCGGGATACTCTTGAGTGGTGGTATCGTAGATGTGTTGAATTTGCCTGAGGAAAATCAGAAAAGCTTAGAGCTGCTCAACAAACACTCACCTCTCGATGTCCGAGGTACTCAGTATTGTACCGTTAACAGCGACATCAACCTTGTAGATTCTGTTTTTGCGTATGACGACAATGTAACCCGAATCGCCTTTATCGCCAGGTCGAGCAGCAGATACACTCCAGTCGAACGGTTGACCAGGAACACGGCAACAGTCAAACATCCATCTAGAAGGAAAGGCAGTTGAGTTGACATGGAAATCGAACCGGAATGTTGACACACCTGTAAGTATCCATGCAAAGAGGCCCTTCTTTTGTACCTTCAGGGGCTATTTTTCCTTGCTTGAGATTTTGCCTGAATATCATAGCTGCTCGTGCAATTCCTGCAGCTCTTGCAGCCGGTGTTTGTCCAAGGTGAGGTGGTGGGTTGTCGAAACCGTCTGTCAAACATATTGGCAAAAAGGCGACTGAAGTAGAAAGACAGTAGCTCACAGTAGTATGAAACATTTACAACAACCTGAATTGATCATAGGTCAATTTGGGTGTCTAAGTATTAAATGAATAAATGACTTACTGAGTCTCTGTATCCGAGGTAACCCGCATCGTCCCACCATTCCTCAAGCCAGTGTGAACGCTGCTCAGCTCTCTGGAGCAATCGCTCGTGAAGTTGCGGACCTTGACTTTGCACAAAGTCATTGATTTTTTCAACGACAGTATTGTATTCCACGTCGGACAAAGCAATAGGTTTGAGCGAGTCCTTGAGACGAGATGCTGTATCGGAAAGAGCTGGCACAGGAAGCTTCGGAAGGTTGGATTGGGCGGCGAAAGTGACAGATCCTTTCAAAGGCTCTGGTGCTAGTTCTTTCCAGTTGGCAGGTCGAACACGGTTCATTGTTGATGTCAGCCTTCGTTGGCCAAGTGCAGAAATTAAAGAAGTAGTTGGTGCTCTACGCGATAACATAGTCACCGTTCACCAGAGCAATTATCAGTCAACCTTGAAAACACATTCAATCAATTTCCAAGTTTAACATGTGTTTATTGGATTTCCCCACATCCGGCTTTCATCGTCCCGGATGAGCGCCTTTTCTTCTTCAACTTATACGTTCACTTTTGCTGCAACGAGTTCATTGTTCGGAAGAATTGAAGATATAATACTAATATTTGAATTTTTTGCTTTAGATATGTTTCTCCGAAATCCCACAAGAGTCGGTCAAAGATAGACTCGGGGTCAGCTTCATATCAATCCGAGTGTAAGTCGTCTTTCTTATTACGTCCATTGTGGAGATCTCACCAGAACAATTAATAGAACGAAGTTCGGCAGGTCATTCCTACCGTCTGTCATTCACATCAACTTGCGATGTCTGCACATCATTCATCCTGCCAATGCAAACAGATGAACGTGGGCCTTATCCCAACAAAGAAGACTCTTGTGACCTCTTTGATCACACCAAGCAGTCTCTGCTCGTCTTCGTCAGCTCTATCTCCTGTTCACGGTGGAGATGGGAGACCGCCACTTCTCCCGTCAACTTGACGCAGCTCTTTGGACCGAACAAGAAATACTTGGGCTTCGGGAAATGATAAATAAACTTCGCTTGTGATGTCCAGAGAAATGAGACCCCTCCCAGGTCCAATTTTGCCAGTGTCTTCGTTGAATACGAACAACTCACACTGCCAGCCTTCTAATCGCCGTTGAGGTTCTCTCTCTTTAACAGTGGAATGGATCCCAAACAGAAATTCATCGCACGTTGCCCCCCCAACATGTCTTACAATCCTCCACCTAGTCTTGCAGAGGATGCATTCAATCCCCAGGGAGTGCCTCACCAGCGTGTGAATACAACGTCCTCTACATTTTCTGATACTGCTACACTTACTTCTGGTTCGGGCTTTGCATCTGGGTCTGCCAAACACCCTACCCGTGAGTCCAGTCTTCCGACAGTTCCATTAGGCTTGGGCGATGTAGGAGGCATACCCAAGATTGTCCCTCCCAGCCATCCATACAGGACCCTTGTCCTTTGTTTCGATGGAACGGGAGACCAGTTTGATCAGGATGTAAATCCCATTTTATTTTCTGGCCTGAATGACTTTCTCATTCCGAATTTACTAGAATTCCAATGTGGTGGAACTCTTCAGTATGTTGAAGAAGGACGATCCTGGGGAGCAACTTGTGTATTATCAGGCTGGGATCGGCACATATACGAGTCCAAAGGTTGCAACGCCGTTTTTTGCCAGCGTGTCCAAGGTACGATTCTGCCACTGACTTTTATCTACCTACATATCTAACCCTCTGCATAATTTTTCAGACGCTCGATGAAATGATCGCTTGGAATTTAGATGCGCATATTATGAGTGGTTATGAATTTTTGATGCAAAACTGTTTGTTGTTTCGAGATAAACGCATCTTTCTCGTGCTCATTCCCGTTGCAATATGCAGATCGCGGAACGGATAGGATTTGTATCTTTGGTAAGTTAAAACAACTGCTGTCAATGATCTACGTGCTAAATGACACTCTTGTTCCACAGGATTTTCTAGAGGTGCTTATACGGCTCGATGGTTCGCCTTTCTTCCTTGAACTTTCACACCTTCAAGCATACTTACGCTAATATATATTTTCCAGCCTTGCCGGCATGCTTCACAAAGTAGGACTTCTTCCAACTTGTAACCACCAGCAAGTCCCGTTTGCCTACAAAATGTACACACGTACAGATGCAATCGGATGGAAGCAATCGAATCTCTTCAAGAAGGCGTTCTCGATTGATGTCGACATTGAGTTCTTGGGAGTTTGGTGTGCTTGCTCCCTGATCTGACTGGAACTCCGCTAACATTCGCTTCTAGGGATACTGTATCTTCTGTCGGTATCATCCCTCGTCGTCTGCCTTTCACGACCTCCAACACCGTAGTGAAAACCTTCCGGCACGCTGTTTCGCTTGATGAGCGTCGTGCTAAATTCAAGGCAAACTTATGGAACAGGCCAAATAAGAAGGAGCAGAAGCTCAGCCAGAGCGAGACAATAAACGGCTACGTGAAGGAAATTGTGCCAGAAACGCCTGTTCTTTTGACGAGCCCGGCCAGTGCGACCACTCCGGGGCAGCCTGAACCTGCTAAACAGGTGGAAGAGCCTTTAATCAAGCTAGACGAGTCGAATCCAACCCCTTCGCCGATCCCAGTTCAATACCACCCACATCACTCTGAGACCGCTCCTCCAGGCTTCAATCCATCTGTAGGGGTGCCAGTGGGGATACCGGCCTCAAGCGCTGCCAATGCAAGGATCTTTAACTTTGGTGGGAGTGGGAAGAAGAACACCTTGACTACTCGAGCTCTTGAGAAGAAATGGAACAAGGACCGCGATGCCCCAACCGATATCGAAGAGGTCTGGTTTGCAGGGTGCCATTGTGGTATGTCTGCAAGATATCCCTTTCTATTGACTCTTTTTCACACCTCCCTTTGCCTTTTTTCGGATTCTAGACATCGGGGGAGGCTCGGTCACCAATGGCGTCAACCCATGCCTTGCCCGCATCCCTCTTAGATGGATGATTCGCGAGTGCTTCAAGACCAAGAGTGGCATTCAATTCCATTCCGATGGTCTTCGAGCTATTGGTCTCGACCCTGCCACGCTCTACCCAACCGTTCTTCCGAGACCACCAGCACTCCCGGCTGTTGATGCAGCCAGTGGTCAAGCAATGAAGATTCAAAATATCCCCAAGAAACAACGCACAATTTACGACGATCTTGATGATAACTCCGACGAAGCACCCCTACTAAATGGTTTCAACACAAATGGCATGATGGAAACTGAAGAGGAAGCCGAGCTCAAGGATTCATTGGCCCCTATCTATGATCAACTAAGCCTCAAATGGGGCTGGTGGGTGCTTGAAATGATACCTATGCGACATAGAGTGCAAGTCGAAGGTGATGTAAGATGGGAGAAGAGGTGGAGCATGAATTTGGGAGGAGGGAGGGAATTGCCTGGTCATCGTCACAAGAAAACCTGTGAATCACAAGGGGAGGAATCGAGGTTGTTGAACAATCATCACAAAGTTCGCGTGCATAGGAGCGTGAAGACTAGGATCGAATCTACGCATGAAGATGGGACAAAGTACTGGCCAAAGGCTAAAGGTATGGACCCTGATTTTGCCAACATTATCTGGGTGGACTAGGTGCCTTTCGTTTACACAAATAATCCTTGAAAATAAAATCATGTATCTCCGCTCTTGCAATACTCTTGTCAAATTATTTTGAAAGCTAATATGATGAAATTCACACCTTGCATGGTCTTTGAAACTTGACTCGGTAGGCTTCGATAACACCTCCCAAGGTGTAAGATTGTCAATGCTTGATACAATACAATTCTTAAGTAAATAAATATGTAGCATGCTTGCATACGACATATTAAATATCTGTCGAATTTAAATATGGAAATGAATATGATCCAATTGATGGCCCGGCGCTGACGAGATCACACAGCACAGAGGTGCTGCGGATGTGGTTTGTCTGCGAACAATCTAAACAGGGTCCATCGCACGACGACCGAAAGTAGCTTTGCCCCTTGTCAATCAACACCCATTTCCATATTATCTTGACCAAATGCAACATCTACCTGATCGGCCTCTAGTGGTTAAATGCACGTTTGACAAGTGGACAAAACGAATTACATTCTCTTCAGCGCGGAACTGCTCATATGATCTTCTACGCTTGAAGGTATGCGAGTTGATCGAGAGACGTTACTGATAAGTCTGAACATAACTACCAGGTCGAGCAAGGGTTTTCATTATATGCAACGTCTTTTTCAATCAACTACAAGGACGACGACGGGTTGATTACCGACATTTCGACAGACGAGGACCTCAGTGAAGCTGTGCAGTACTTTCAAACCGGAGTGGATGATGCTCTGTCCATTCTTTCAGGCAGGAGCTTTGGTGGTCGGAAAATCACTTTGCGGGTCGACATTACTGTGGACTATGATGGCCCGCCTCTGTCAGATACATCATCTTTGGTTAGCCTCGACGAATTCAAGAATCGTGATGGCAGTCAGCACTCTTTTTCGTTTGGTAGCCCATCCATAGGAACCTTTGACGACGATTCTCGAACAGTCAGTTCGAGTGACCAAACTAACGGGAACAGTGAAAAGGGTAAAGGCTCATCTTCGACACCACTCGTCAAGCAGAGAAGCATAATCAGTCTTTCCGATAAAGCAGATTCGGTGAGCCTTTCGAAAAACGGGGACATCTTAGACTCCCATTATCAGCGGGGAAACACCTCGGTGTTCGATAATGGACCAACAGCCACTGGGTCTCGCTTTCCTGAGTACACAAGTGGGCCTTTTGAACAACTCAAGCAGGCCGAATTACTCGAGGATGCCGTCTCCAGCCCAGGTTCAAATTATATCGAAGCACAAAAACGAGGGGCCGCATGGCTGCGTGCTCAGAACGAGCGAGCAAGGCTCGGTGTTTTACCTGGCTCTTCCGAATCCGATGGGATGTCTATCTCCCAAGACTCCCTAGATGACCCCTTCGAGGGAGATCTTTCTCTACAGATGGACCAAAGGGGGAAGTATTACTACAATTATACCTCAGGATCATCGGTTACTCGTGAAGACGATCTTAACAATGGTGTTCCGGGGGCAGCACTTTCTAGTAGAAACAGCTTCCAAGGACCACGGCCGACGTCCATGCAGTTGAAATGGCTCAAGTCCCAGCGTGTGGAACCTGAACAGGATGAAAGTCGAAGAAGTTATATCCGATCTTCGGCGTCTATCCAGGAGGAAGATCTGCAGGCTTTTGAAACGTTTGACAAAGAGCTGCTACTCTTTCTGCCTGTTACAGCTCCGCCCCAGGAACTCCTCACGGACTGTTCGAATTGCGGTATCCTTCTTGACGCGTTCCGATACGTATGTTCCACATGCGGTGAAAAGGCACCCAAAGGCCAGCCAGATAAAGGCAAAGAAAAGGATTCTTCGCCCGGCGATCCATTCACCTATCCTCCTCAACCGCAGCACCTTTTCTCAAGCCCGAATTCAAGCTCTTCAGAGACATATATCGGGGGCTCTGAATCCGGATCTCGGCGTCATAAACCGTTGCCTTCCATACCGTCGCCACTCCTAAGCCCTCTTCCTTCGATACATTCGCTATTTAACAAACATAAACCGCCATCCAGTGTCTCCACTGGGTCCAGCCAAACAGCTGGCAATGGGTATGAGCTATGTTCTGCTTGTCTAGAGACAGTTGGAATACACCATGCAATAGAGGCGGGTTTGGCTTTTCCGGGTTCATCTTCTGTGAATGGATTCTCAGGCGCGCCTGATGATCCTCAGAGTGCGTCTCAGTGGAGGAGGGCCGCCCCAAAGAAGGGCCAACTCCGTCACGCATATCAAGAAAAGATATGGGGTCATACAGGATGGGAGGACGTAGGTTTGTACATCTCAATACATTTCTATTTGTCAAGCTAATGCATGCACAGAACTGGAGGAGGCACAAGTATCCCAGTGCTCTACTTGCTCTGCTGTTACACTTCATAAACGCTACAAGTGTGCATCATGCCCAAAAATGCATCTATGTAGGGCATGCTACAGGTAATGACAAACATGTTCCAGGCCCCGTGCTTTAGCTGATAGTTAACTATAGTCAGGTTCACGAGTTGCATCCTAGTCATGCTTTCATTGCAGTCCCAGACCAACGCATGGAGGTTACAGCAAGTGCTGAGCATCCCCAAGCACATCCAAACGAAGAGCATTGTATGTTATAGCTGCCATTATCTTATCCTGTACTAATATCCGATCGCTCTCCAGCTTTGAAACACCAGGGCGTAAAATGCGCACAGTAAGTAAACTAACCCTTGTTACGAACTTTTGGCTGATATCACACTCAGTTGTCTTCTTGACATTGTCGGTGCTCGGTTTCATTGTGCCATCTGCGACACCGTTGACATTTGCTCCAACTGTGAATCAGCTGGATTACCTGGGAATCTGGATTCTGACGATGGAGGTCACAATTCTTCACATATTTTGATCAAGGTAGGGTTTAGCGCGTTAACATGCTGATCACATCTAATTATCTCTCAAGATCCCTTATCCTCTAGAAACAACAGAGGTCAGTCCATATGTATATACCTCGGTTATTTTGCTCAGTGGTTGGTCCTTAGCTACAAAATGCTAGCAGAAGAGCCCTCTCTCTGTGGCAGGGTAGAGATGCGGCCAACGTTGGGTTTACATTCCCAAAAACGAAAGCGAATTCGGAAATTTCATCCTATGCGCACACTCTCATTGGATCATCAATGAGAAATCATAATCAGATTCATGAAGATCATCACGTCTTTTGCAATGGTTGTCAACAGGTGTGCCCTAGCCTTGTAACCGATGAAATACTTTTAATGTCCACCAGTCTATCACAGGGATTCGATACCAATGTGCACATTGTATCTCAAACCAGTCAACACCTGGTTATAATTTGGTAGGTATTTTTTTAATCATATCTCTACAGTGGCTTATGCTATCCAAGTGCGCAGGATGTGAAGTACGGTCGTACAGGATCCATGATCCTTTCCACATATTTTTCAAGGTCCCAAGGCGTGTCGATCGTCCTATCGAGTCACATTTCCCTCTTCTCCCTCCCCTGTAAGATACGTTCCATTGAATGGCGCACAATTTCCGATCTGACAGGAAATCAGGTACAAAGTCCCAGTTGGACCATTGGCAGGAGCACCACAGTCTAACGACCCGAAAGGTAAGCGGGCCTCCTCTGTAGTTATCAGGTTGTCTTATTATTGGATCAACTACAGGTTACCTTCGCCACCTAATACACTCGTCCGCTGTTTGTGATCGTTGTATGACCTGCATCCAAGGGGAATGGTTCCGCTGTTGCTACTGTGCCAGGGATTTATGTGAGGATTGCCAGGAGGTCGACACTCACAATGACAAACATATCTTCCTTGTGTTCAAATCCTCGGTAAGACCACACATATTTTTCCAATACAAGCAGAATTCTGATTTACTGTTAGGTCGACATGCAACTCTTTAAGTGCGTAGCGTTTCATGTACGTGGAGAAAAACTAACCGAACAGTGCTTTCAGGAATTTTGCAAATCTAGAAAGCCCTACACCAGTGATACCATATCCCATTTACCGATAGCCTATGTACCAGTCAGTTTCGGTCATTCCTTCGTATCTCGTATGACATGTATATACATATATATGATGCAAACCATCAACCCTTTTTGAAACCTAATAATAATCGTTAGAGTTCGCACAGGCGAAGAAAAAACTAGCACATACCCAAACGACGCCTTTCATAAAACAGATCAGTCCTACTTGCTCCCAAGTTCACGATTTTGGGGCACCCATCCCGATCTTTCTCAAGACGCGTGCATTCGGCGCAATAGTAAGCATCTGAGATACCTACAGAAAAATGAGTCATGACTATAGGTATAGTAGGGACTAACATACCAGGTGCACCACAGATAATGCAACGACCACCATATGTCCCAAAATTGCATTCATCGCATATCCGCACCAGGGTTTCTGGTCTAACATAAGAATCACACACCGGGCTAAAAGGTGCACAAGTCAAGAACGGATTTCGTTACAATTCAAAAAAAACAAACCATTTTCCATCGCATTTTTCACATAAACGACCGATTGCTTTAGAAAAAAGTAAATGGGGTGTCCAATGCAAGGTAGATACACACTTACCAATGCCAGGCTGCCGCCGGCACATAATCAGATCTATTGCACGTACTTCAGATAAATCGATAGAAGAAGGTCAACATTGGCGCACCTGGATGGTGTTTAGACATGATTTAGAGTGGAGGATCGTGCTGTCCTCAGCGTTCCAGTTGAACTTGTCGACGAAAGCGGCTGACCAATCAGAGCCGCAGTGTCCATGACTCTCATTTTCGCACGGTATCTAGAGTCGCTCAATTTCGTTGAAATGCGTTTAGAAAAAGTTGTATGTAACAAGATGATTGATTGCAGAGAGAGGATGCTTATGACACAAAATTGCTAAGTATAGTTATGTATGTGATGGGACGATGAAAGATAAAATACTAGTGTTCAAGAAAACGAATAGAAAAGCATGTAATGAATCCTTATGAGAGGTGGAAGCTCCCAACACCCTCCTGCATGGCAGTACGAAGTTTCTCCTTCATGACTTGCTGAGAGCTATACTCAGGAAGTTTGAGGTAGTTGACGCAAGTCATCACACTTGGAAGATAATCATCCGCGGTTAGAGGAGCTTCATGAGGTTTTCGTACAACAGTCAGTGGGGGGTTCAGTCCTCGGAAACCTAACGCCACTTTTTAGCAACTTTGACTTTGAGGAGTGTTTGTGATGCATACCTCCAATGGGCAGCTTGGGGCTGCCAGTGATGAATTGTAGGAATGCACGTCGAGTAGATTGATCATACGTTGCCATAATCTCAATCAAATGTCGGATAGCACGACTTTCGACATTGAAACCATGGTCGGCCTTCAAAGCCTCCGAGAGAGCTAATCAACATGTCAGAAAGGGTTGGGGGTGGTAATATGGACAACGAACTTTCTGTACACCAATCTTCGTCCGAATTGCCAAACAGCATGACCAGCTCATCTGCCGAAAAGGCTCGAAGGTCGGTGATCGGGAATACCTTCGAGAAGCCTTCTTTGAAGGCTTTGACCTGTATAGCTACACCTTTTCCAAGGATCGCATCGAGAACGTCCGTGATATAGTCTTGGACATTCTCGGCGGTCACGGCAATATCCCTTCCGCCAGGCTTCAAGACTGTGAGTGAGAAACACCTTTTAAGAATTAGTCTAACGACTTACCCTCAACTCGATATCATAACCTGGAAGGGTAAAATCGAGGGCCAGATCATCAAAGCTAACTTGCTCAATCTTAAGAACTTTTTGCGATAACTTGTCTTTAGGCGTTGAATTTACACCTATCGCTAGGTTCTGCAACTGCGTCAAAGAGTTGGCCAGGTCGGGGTCCACGAGCTGAGTGAAAGACATTAGAAAAACAGGGAAAACTATGTTGTGTGACGCACCCTCAATGTTTCAATAGTGAGGGGGACGCCCTCTCCTAAGATCAACTTCAAAAATACTTTATTGAAGGTAAGGTCGATGATACGAGAGTCCAGCATGGCCTTTGCAACAAACTGGCCAATGACCCGTAGGATATGGGTCCGCTTCCTAAAATTTGTGTTATCAGAAAGAGTATGAATCTGCTAACAAATAGTCAACGTACTGTCCTCCGTCGTTCTGAACATCCTCGGGGCTGATGGGGGATGGGTAGAGTCCAGTAGGATGATCAACGTATGCTGAAGTCCCTGTAGAATCTGAATCCCTCCAGATCTTCAAATCTTTACGCGCAAACTCTTTTGACACCAAGGAGTAAAACTCAAGAGTGGGCCCGAGTCCGGTTCCAACTTCTTCAAAATATTCCACTTCGAGAATGGATGACGAAGAGCCATAAAGTTCGAATACCTTGACAGCTGACTCAAGAATGTGCTTTCGTGAAATGCGCACTTTCTGCCTCTGTAGTCGACCCAAGTACCCAATTCCATCATCACGTCGAGAATTGTCTTGCCCTCTTGCTTGTTGGTTTTGCCACTTGAGGATGAGCCGTGCATATCCAAAGGATGTTGATTGCAAGAAGTTGTAACGGGTAGCAAATGGGAACAAGAAGGGGTAGTGTTGAGGGAGGTCAAGAGCCCAGTCTGGAAGACAAGAACTAGAAACCAAGGGTAGAAAGATGTTGAGAAGTCTGTTGCAAACCGAAGAAAAAAAGACGGGCACACCTGGCAACGATCATGGGTTCCTCTAATTGTCGAGTAAGTTTGGCCGTCAACTTGTTGTTGACAAATGCGGAATCCGGAAGATTGCGTTTGTCACCAACGATTGTCGGTCGTTCTGCTTCGAGAGTGTTAAGATGGAAAAGGACACGGAGCAACCTGAGAATCTTGGAGTAAGGTGCATCATCAGGGAGCGAAGTCATTGACGGATGTGTTGGTCGAGTCTTGTTAACAGTCTCGGAATTGTCTAAAATAAAAGTATTAACGGAAATGGCTCTTGATCTATCAAGTCCCCTCCTACCTTCAGAGCTGGCACATGGACCAGAAACCTTTTTGAACTTGACAGTGTAGACACCTTGCCAGATGGTATTTAGCGCCGCAGATCCACTCTTTTTTCTCATCTCATCTTGATGGATTGCACCGTAAATCGTCATGTCCAAAGGAAGGATATGGTCATCCATAGAGAACTCCAGATGCCAATCAGTAGGCTTTGCCTTGAGAGCGGCGGCGTATGAGCCTCGAGAAGTCAAAGGGTGGCGGCTTGCTGTTGGGTGTCCCTCCTTTGCAGAAGTGCTTGGCGTTGCAACCCTTGTGCCTTCCGGGGTCTGTGCTTCCACTTTGCTTCCATCTAAAACCAATTAGTATAATGTACCAGTCAATATAGGGGGTATTACCTTCTGCCACCGAAAGTGTGATGGTCTTGTCTGCGACAGGGTTGTCGTGGTCAGTATCTCCGTCAAACATATCTGCATTGATCTCTTCATCATCTTCTTCGTCAGTAAAGTCGGCATGCAGCTCCGATGCCAGCCCTGCGTCGTTCGAAGACTCGTCGACAGCAGCAGAACTCGAGTCACCAGCTTGGGCCTTACTGCTTTCGCCTTCCTGCGTCTCAGCAGAGGAGCTAGTGCTTTGCCCAGTTGTCTCTCCATTGGGCTCTGTTGATGACGGTGCTTGCTTTGCTAGCCTTTGACTGCGACGTCGTTGAATAGTTGACGTTGATTCAGGTGTAGATGAAGACGGTTTGTTTGCTTCGGGAGGCTTGGAACTGGAACCCATCAACCCGGAAGCGGCCAGAGCAGCAAACATGCCAGATAAGCGGGAGCTCCCGCCCAGTAAGCCAGCTACTCTTGGTCGCAAATAATCGTGCAAAGCTTGGAATGTTGCGATAGCATGAATGGAGACAACGATGTTGTGTAGATTGCGGGGGATGTCAGATTCATCTCCCGCTACCAGACGCAATCTTAATTGACGAGCCAGCAGAGAAGGCGAGCTACGCTTAGAATCTGTATACAACGTTAGAAAAAGAATATGGCAAGAGTAACAAAAAAAGCAATCGCACCATCGCTGTTTGGTGTGACGGTGATGACATCGAATGACTCCATTCTTGTCAGGCTTTCTTGCAACTTCTTCACGAGTGTCGCAAAAGGGGTTTGCGTGGCCGTTAAATGCTTGACTTTCCGACTCGCGAATGTATCCAAAAAGATCTCCTTTCGTCGTGTGATGCTCACTATTAACAATATTAGGCGGCGCCGGACTAGCGTAAGATTATAAAGAAGGGAAGACAAACCTGCTCGTTCTTCCTCTGTGGCAAAGCGAAGCAAGGTATCAATGACACCACTTTGTAGAAGTTCGAAGCTCGAAATAGATGTATGTGGAGACGCAAACAAGTCTGCCAGCTCTTTCATAGCAACGCAATTATCCTCGTCAGAGGAGTTCGGGGATGAGAGTTTTTCAACGACGTTTCTCAAGTTTTGGAAGGCACCACCTTCTTCCCCAGGTTCTCCCAGATCCTTGAGATGTTTGAATTGAATGACTCTGGCTCGTAACGTAATGGCGTCTTCAGGGTCAAGGATGACCGATGTAGCTTTCCTGTGTGATGTCTGTGGTGGTGGAACAGAGACAGAGTCGTCAGCTGCCTCAGAGGAGACCTCTTTATCTTTAATTTTGGCGGTGGTCAACGCTCTCTCTGCAAGGGTTTCAATTTCATGGAAAACGCCTTCGCGACGGAAAGTAGGCCGATAGAATGATGGCAGTTTGGTCAAAAGTAGGTCGACAAGTTGTAAAGCGCCGATCACTAGCGTTGGGTGATCTTTCGAGGACAGAATGGAAGAGGCAAAACTGGCAATAGGTACGTACTAAGAAAAACTTGAGAAAGGCACAACGTGTGATGGACTGAGGCATACGTACAAGCAAGACCCGTTTTAATCCATCGTGGTCCAAAAAGCTGACTGCTTTCAGTAAACCTGTCAACGTTTTCATGCGGACAGGTATTATCACGCTTGCGGCATAAACATCGACCAGAATAGGAACAAGGAGGCTCATAAAACGACCAACAGCAGCGGGTTTAGATCGAAGCATTTCTGTTCGATCTGGGGTAACGTTGGCCACTTCAATGCTGGGCAGAGCTGCTTCCGCCGCGTCTTCAGTATCTGGGTTTGCGGTTTCCGGTGGGGGTAATGCTGGAGATGCTTCTGGTTCAGCTGGCACAGCGGCAGACGTAGAGGCGGAGGGCGGTTCTGAAGCAGAAGTACCAGCAGCCTGCTGACTGGCCAAACGAGCAGCAGCTCGTTCTGCCTTAGCTTTAGCTTTGACCATTCTCGCCAGAGATTTTTCAGTGTAGCCTTTGTGGTCGAACACTCCATCTACAAAATTCTATGAGCAAATGTAAAGTAACGTAGCGACCCAGCTTACCTTTTGGCAAGGGAGGCAACAATTCCGAAATGAGGCCAAGTGCTTCTTCTACCTGGTCCTTCGGTCGATGCGCCAGATTCTCCATGACAGTCATATCCGCCAGACCCCCGCCCAAACCCTGTCCACCAACTGCATCACCTTGTTCTGCATGATCGTCAGAGGCTGAAGGCAGAACACCTGTCAGGATTTGGTAGAGAGTGTCAACGATACCGGCCTCAAGTAAAGACACAGTTATCTTTGCACTAGCCCTAGCTGAAGTAGCCAACGCTCGCAATAGAGATGTGAAGGTGTTGGCTGCTATTAAGGGGGATCCACCAGCAGGTAAAAGCAATTGATTTACTGCTGTGATAAGATCCGTGTCTACGAGGGACTCCAGATTTTCAGTCGAGGAGCGATGGTACGAGTCGATGACGCGAATCACGCATAGACATGCGAACTCGACGAGTCTTTGGTCCGAGTAGGACAGACAATTACAAATAATGGGCCAGACACCCTTAATCATTGGGAAATGCTCTGAAGAGACGTTGCGGCAACAATTAGAAGCGGCTTGTAATGCAGTCCGTTGAACAGCGATGGAGAAGAAATCGAGGTAATTGAGCAAAGCTGCCAAACCACCTTCGCGGACAATGGCACTAGGGAACTCTTCAGAGATTTTCTCCATGGTCTGTAAAAGAGCTTAAAATAGATATTGAATGAGAAATAAAGCTATGGCTTACACTGAGGGTCTGCTCCGCTAAGTCAATATACGAGATCTCGATGAGCTTGCTGCATAAGACAGGAATGGCACCATGATAGACAACAGTGTGGGCAACTCCAGGAAGCGCCTCCATGAGGTTTGCCAAACAGCGACAGGCCAGAACCTGTGCCTCAAGATTCTCATCTCCTTGATAGCCTCCTCCAGAACTCATCGCAAGGGCGGCAGCAAGAGCAGCGTCTTCATCACGTTCTGCACCATCGTCATCTCTGTCATCATCATCATCCTCGTCCTCATCTGCACCCCGACCTCCAAGTATCTTGACAAGTTCCCGGACATATTGTTCGACAGGAAATGACCCAGCAAGGGTGTCCTCTGTACTGATGCTCAACAGTTCACTTAGTTCCTGTAGAGTCACTAATCGAGTGGTTGGATCAGCAGTGGCTTTGATGTTGTTTAACATGGTCTTCAAGCGCGAGGAGAGGGACATCATGTACGATCCAAACTGGCGGTAATCACCGAAAATCGCCAGTGCTGTCGCTTCGTCCATGCCCCCTGGTATCGAGCCACTAATGCCTCCCGAGCTCCTTGTCGGGTCACCTGCTTCAGCATCACCGCCGTCACCTTCATCGGCATCATCATCGTTGTCATTGTCATCATCATCCTGTGGTACTGAAGGTTGGTCGTCTGTTACCATCGGATCATCCTTGGTCTCCGTAACAGGTGTAACCTTCTCCTCCATAGATTCTTCGATGTCGGATCCTTCAGACTTTTCACATTCGGGATCAAGCATCTCTACATCTTCGTTTTCTATGCGTGACGAGCTTGCTGCGGCCATCTTTGACTTTAGTGCCGTCTTACCCTTGGATGTGGTGGTTCTGCTTTAAGTTAATGATGAGTGAGAAAAAACGGATAAGCATGGGTAGAGATAAATACCTCGCCTTGCGTGGCATCTCAGGTAAATTATTGACGTTATGGGAAGAAATTGTACTGGATCGAAGAGAGTAGGCTGAGGTTCTCGGACGTTTGTTGGATGGACCAGCAACTTCGTCGTCGTCAACTTCTGGAACTGCGCGTTTCTTTCCTTTAAGATCTTGAACTGGTTCGTTAATGACGAGAGGTGCAGTGGTGGTGATGGGAAGACGACGAGGTCTAAAGGAGTCATCAAAAAGATGAATATTTTAGATAAAGCACTGCATACCGTTTGGTGTTTCGAGAAGATGATTCTTGAACTGCCTCCTTTCCTTTACCCTTTCCTACGCTTGAGCGAGCTGCTTTAATTGGACTGGAACGAAGGGGACGAGTGCTAGTGGATTCGACAGGCGCCGTTGGTGACGATGACGCTATATCTTGTTCAAAAGTTGGAGATTCAGAGGTTTTCCCCTTGGCGGACTGCTGTGCCTTTGATTTGGCTGCTTTGACTCTGGCGCTTGTTCTGATAGGTTTACTGTCTGCTGTTGTAGATTGAATAGGTTCTTGATTATTGGGATTGAGTTGGGCGTTTGATAGACTGGAGCTGCTTGTGGCTTCTTGAGGATGGATTGGTTTTAAATCCATTTAGAGCATGCAGCCAGCCATCGATACTGGATTGTGAGAGTATGGAAGTAAAGTTGGTTACACAGAAAGTGTGTTGAGTGGTATTATAAGGTAAAGAACCAACAAGTCTGACTTTGTCCAAACGCCCTAAAGCAATCATACCCCCCTTATATAAGCAGGTGGCGTGAATTCAATTCATTTAATTTAATTATTCAACTACAACAATTTAAATTCCTTTAATACTTCTTCGATGCTTGTAACAAATATTTCGACGATCTTTTCAACTTCTTCTTTCTTAATGTTGTATGCCGGAGACAGCATAAGGTGATCGCCCTTTGTCCCTTCAACGTTGGCCCCTCCAACCATACCCATAACAACTAAGCCATTGTCCATGCAGCGAGCTTGAACGAGCATCCCAAACTGTTGTCCTTGGAAATTGCCTTGCTGGTTAGGATCGAACTCGAATTCAACGGCCCAGAATCCACCCCCACCGCGAATATCAAAAACAAAGGGAGCAGCTGGTGCCTTCCCGGTTAATCGTTCTCTGAGCAATGCCTCTGTTGTTGCACTTTTAGTACGGATTTCTCATGAAAGAGCTGTTGTTGATTCGTACCAAGATATGCGCCCTGAACACGGATATTTTCTAGGAGATTTTCTTCTTCGATTACGTTCTGAACAGCGAGAGACGCAGCACATGCCAAAGGGTGCGCCTAATTCTGAGGTAAGGTCTTTGCAGCTTGTAAAGTTGAGCAAGGTCTTACTTGATATGTGTGGCCATGCTTCCAAAGTCCTGATCGAAGACCATTCGCGACCTTTTGCGACATTAAAACCGCTCCAATCGAGGCGTAGCTGTATTGTAACTGGATGAATAAGCCGTTCGATAGTTAGCCCTGAAAGCCTTACCCTCCTCCCAAGCCTTTGGCAACAGCTTGAATATCTGGCTGTCAGAGGGGTTAGTGTCGGCAACGGCATCTATAAACATTTCGATGGCGAGAGACGTACTGCTACATTGTCACCAAAGGATTGCCAGCCGTGGAGAGTACCCATGCGGCCCATGCCACTCATAACCTAAAGAGAATGTTCAGCACAATTAATGTTTACCTTCTTTTTGTTCTTCTTACCTCGTCCAAAATAAACAGGGCTCCATATTTATCACAAACAGATTTCATTGCTGGATTCATGTTAGGATTCGTAAAATCAATCGCAAACCAATTTACATGCCTTTGAAATATCCCTTCGGAGCGGGAACAACGCCTGTCGTCGCACCGACTACAGTTTCGGCCACAACTACAGTCATCTCGCTTAGAAAAAGGATCATGGGGACGTCATTTATCTCACTCACAACCAATCACAGTGTCTGGTCCAAGTTCTATGAACTTGTCCTCCAATTCCTTTCGAAGTCTCTCGACGTACTGCTCTTCTGACTCGCCTGGCTTCTGGAAACGTTTGGCGTATGCCGGCGAAACATGGTGAAAGTGTTCCGAGTCAAGGATTCCAGCATAAGGGGCCCGGCGAACAGGGTGGTATGCAAGAGACAATGTGCCGAGGGTATTTCCATGGAATGATAGCTGACGAGCGATGAAATTCGTTCGTTGGCTCTGACCGGTTTCAAAGACGTACTTGATACAAGGTAGTGAGTAAATTAACCACCCCCTGTCTGCACTTGAAGGACTTACTTGGCGTGCTAGCTTCAAGACGCTTTCCATCGCTTCGGACCCTGCATCAAGTCGTCTGGAATTCAATCAACGGCATAGGTTGTATCATCATATGTAATGTACCTCCTGATGCAAATCCAACGAGTGCGAAAGCACCGTCGCTCATCTCGATGAGCTTCTTGGCCAGTGCTTCTGCAGGTTCATTCGACAGCTGCATGTTGTAGACATCTACTTTATGTCAATTACACTATCTGAGCAAAGCAATGAACATCACCAACAAGATACTTTATCGACCTGATCCTTAATGGCCTGCATAACCTTTGGATGTCCGTTGCCCACACAAGCGACGGCTGCCCCTCCGACGGCGTCGAGAAGTGTTTTACCATTTTCGAGTGTTATATACATGCCCTGGGCAGATACGGCGATAGGGGGCTGCCATGGAGTTCGATGAAGGATGTGTGTCGTCCTCAAGTTAGAAGTCGAGTCATTCTGAGAGGAGGACATGGTGAAATGGGGGAGGTGTGAATGAAAGCTAGTCGATGGACTTTCCAAGTTGTTATAAGATGACGACCGAGTCAGAATTTATGGTGTGATTGGTGAGTATAAACTGAAATTCAGCTGAGCAGGTTGCCCTGTCAATGGCTTGGATAAGATCTTTCATTTGCTTGTAGCCGATGGACATGTGGGTCGTTCGGATTATAGATGATCACTAGAAATTAATATTGATAACGGTCAGGGTAAGCCTATTTCTTTTTTTATAGAGAACGAGTTGAACCAACGGCCGAAGGAACAGTGGACACTGACTAGAATGTAAAATTAGGTTCCCACAATGTCATTCATTTCCTCACCATCATAACTCTGCCAGGCTCAGCCACTGACAATGCATTCTTCTTAGCCATGCCACCAAAGAACAAAAAGAGAGCCACAAACAAGCAACCAATCAAGAAAACACTCCATGATTTCTTCGGCACAAAAGTAACAAACTCTTCAAAAGCTTCAACGGCGGAAGTAATTGTGATAGATGACTCAGACGATGAAGTGGAGGTTGTTCAAGGCCCACATCCCCAGAACATCCCACAAAAGCGGCGCAGATTATCGCCGTCCAGCGACCCTAGAACTCGTTTAACACAACCCCAAAATCCTATCATTTCGAATGAACTCACAACCGTTATTACAGAACACTCGGCAGCGTCTGTGGGGTTCCAAGTCTCATTTGGTGCCCCTATACTTTTGTCTGACGAACAACCTGCAATGAATTTGTACGCTCAAGAACACCCACCGCTCCACTTTGGTGAACCTATGTTACTTCAGCAAAGTTCAAGCTCTCTGGGCAACGACAGTCCGGAAAGCAAGCCAGAATTACAGAGTGCCTTTACCAGCACCCGGGAGGCTGCTTTCGATAACTGGTTAAACGAAGACGATGAATTTCGGTCAGAAGAAGACCAGAGTGTACAAGACAACACTACTCCCTTGTTTAAGGTAGAACCCGAACATTTAGATGTTGAAGAGTCTTCTGGATATGAAGCTGTAAGCACATAATTAGCCATTGAAGCGTTGATCAACTCCTCAATATAATCCTTCAGGCAAATACGATGGATCCTTTTGAGTCTGAGATACCCACATCGATTACCGTGGCTGAATCATTGGAATCCTCCTCCTCTCTATACGAGGAAGCGAAGTCCGAACATCCTTCCAAACGCCTTCAAGTTCAAGGTCAAGTTGGGAGCCCCGCAAGTGTTAGCTCCCAAAAGCTGTCCACCATTACATCTCGCAGCGATGCATTCTCAAAGATGATGTCTTCCATTAAAGAAAATACGGCATGGCAAGAAGCTTCAAAGAATGAAAAAAGTCGCTTTACGCGCGGTAAGGGAGGAAATGGTACACGTACCAAGGCACCCTTCTATAAGGTTTTACAGGGCATGCCTATTGCTGTCGACGCGTTTAAATACGGTGCCATCCCAGGTGTGACGGCCTACTTTCTTACGTTCGTCCCGTTATTATATCTCTTGTTGAATGCACCTGACGGATACCTCAGTCACGCTCATTCCGACCATTACACCAACCTATCATCAAGTTGGAAGCACGGCCCCATTTATTGCTCCGAAGGAACCGCTAATCTAATCATTCATATGCTCTCTGTCGATCCGAAATGGGTGCACACTCTCCCAATGGACAAACCTGTCGAAATCCCAGACACGCAAGGTGTAACCGTAACCCTCATAGAGGCAAATCATTGTCCTGGATCCTGTCTATTTTTCTTTGAAGGGAGACAGACAATCGACGCCGGGGATAGCACCTTCAAGTCGTCCCATGTCGGTTCACCGCGCATCTTTCGCTACCTGCATTGCGGTGACTTTCGAGCATCTCCCAGGCATGTTCTGCACCCTGCGGTCAAGGGCAAGGACATCGACCATGTCTACCTTGACACCACCTACCTAGACCCAAGGGTATGTGTTCATACACAATCATAAATATGTGATCTTCTTATAGCAAGCATTCTCTGCAGTACACATTTCCACCGCAACCATTAGTGATCGACGCATGCGCAGAGCTCGCAAGGCGAGTAGTTTGCAACATTCCTTCCTCGGATAAGGCATCCTCCATGATTTCGTGGTTACTCCCGAGCACAAAAGGTAAAGAAAAGGAGCAACCTCTAGGGAAGCCCCTAGTAGTCGTCGGGTAAGTTCTCAGTCATTGGCAATATGTAATCGCACCTACTTCAGTGTCTTAGGACGTATTCAATTGGGAAAGAAAGAATTGTGAAAGGTATCTCTCGTCTATCTCCATCTCTGTAATAGTTTACTCAAGGTTTAAAGCGATTGCACGGTCTCTCAACAGCAAGGTCTACTGCGACAGCAGGAAAGCTGCTATTCTACGTTGCCAAGTGGATTGCGATTTGGACAAGCTCTTAACATCAGATCCGAAAGAAGCTTCGGTTCACCTGGTACCATTGAATACAATTAACATAGACCAACTCAAGATTTACCTGGAACGCTTTAAAGGATCCTTCGACAGAGTAATCGGTTTCAGGCCCACAGGATGGACGTAAGTACCGGACATTCATCTCGAGCGTGTCGTGCAATAGTTTAAATTAATATATTTCTAAGTTACAGTCAAGCAGCGGGAACGGGAACGAATGACCTCCTCAACATCGCAGACATAATTTCGAAATGTTGTCACAAGGGCTACACATATTCTGACCTGCAACTTGGCGCCAAATCAACCCCGACACTCCAAGTTTATGCTGTTCCATACTCAGAGCACTCTTCATTTTTCGAGCTCACTTGCTTTGCCATGTCGTTCAGATGGAACAAAATGATCGCCACAGTAAATGTGGGAAGCGAAAGCAGCAGAAACAAAATGAACAGGTGGATCCACAAATGGGAGGCAGAGCACAAGCGGAAGGCTCGCACAGATGTAGTGCCATATCGTCACCTTGATTACTGGTAACATCGTGTTTTTGCAATCAAATACAAACGCGATACATGCCACAGTCTGTTACAGCTCTCAGAAACCATGATTTGCATGAAAATAAGTCATGTGGTAGGCATACAAAGCATAGAAGAAGTAAGAGTGAATAGTGCCACCTAAATTTACTGGTCTGCCTGACGTTTTCTCCTGACATCGCGCTCCTCAGAGATGGTGAGCTTGGTACCCTTGCCCTTGGGTAGGGAAACCCAGGGCTTGATACCCTCACCGATAACGAAAATGTTGGAGACACTAAAAGTCCAATGTAAGTTTTCAATTCTAAAATTGATGTTTCCCCAACTTACCGAGTAGCGAATGTTCGGTCAAGAGAGTCCTTGACGTGAACGATGTCGAATCCACCGACATGCTTCTCCCTGTGAATGATCACTCCAGCCCTACCCATGTTGCGACCACCAGTGACCATGACGATGTTACCAGTATCGAACTTGACGAAGTCGGTGATTTTGTTTTGCTCAAGGTCAAACTTGACAGTGTCGTTGACGTTGATGGAGGGGTCTGGGTAACGGATGGTACGACCGTCATGGGTGACGATGTGGGGGACACCACCGGTGCCGATGGCAACACGGCGAACCTTCAAAAGTTTGTAGGTAGCCTCCTCGGGGGTGATGCGGTGGATGGTAAAACGACCCTTGACGTCGTAAAGGAGGCGGAAGTGCTCGCCAGACTTTTCAATGGAGATAACATCTGAAATAACGGATAAACGCCCAAGCTCCATATTTCTTGATTTTTGCACAAAACATACCCATGTAACCAGCAGGGTAGGTAGTGTCAGTGCGGACCTTGTTGTCGACCTTGATCAATCGCTGCTTGACAATAGCAGTAACTTCACGGCCAGTAAGGGCATATTTCAGCCTGTTACGGAGGAAGACACTGAGAGGAAGAGATTCGCGGAGCTTGTGGGGACCAGGTGAAGGACGAGGAGCCTATGAATCAAAATTAATCCTGTTCTCGATAAAATCATAAAATGATTAAACCACGCACATAGGTGCCGCCAAGCTTGTCCAACATCCAGGAAGAGGGCGCATGAATGCGCTTCAAGTGCTTTTTGGGTCCCCGGGCCTATGAAACAGGGAAGATCAGCTTTCGTCGTTGGGATAGATGAACCTCAGAGTGCCGCCAAAAAGGTCATCCAACATGACCATTGTCCATCCATCCATTAGAACCACATTTTCGCCACAGAAACGATCCAGACAGACTCTCTGGGTTCATCCAGACGGAATACACGAACCATGTTGTGCTGAAGTGTTCTTGAAGGAGGCGGAGGGTGTCGGCGTGCCCGTTGTCGAGAGGCTTTTGGCTACTTCGTCCTTGAACAGACGTGCGAAAAGCTAGCGTTGTGACAAAATAACGCTGTCACGTCACAAATCTGATCGAAAACCATCTCTGTAAACTGCTAATTTTATACTCCCTTTTCTCCAATGTCTGTGCTATCCACTACAAGTATTCTATCTTACATACCTTTAATGATGAACTCATACTATTGGTCAATGGTCATAGTGTGGTAACATTATTATAATTTCATCAATGTCCCGTCTAAATAATGAATGAAATAGCAATACACATTTTAACTTGTAAATACTGTAACGTCATCTACAGGCCAAAGGTTGGTTGGTGGATAGGATATGGGTAAAGCACTTTTTTTAGAAAAAATGACAAATATTGGAACGTTGAATGAAACAACTCTACAGGAGTTCGGAAGGCATGACGAACGAATTAATGATTAGATGCCAAATTATGCCAGAATCGGTACGCCATGAGTTCGATGGCCAAATGGTTTATCGTGGTCATGATATCCATGTGTGGATGGTGACGGGAAAGTCTCGTAGGTCGGCGAGTCATGCGAGGGTGGGGGCGAAGGATATCTGTTGATATCTCTGTTTTCATGAATGGACGACAAAGGGTCTGTCGTTTTTATGTGTAGTGAGGAGGATGGAGGTGGCCTATGATGATGATGAACTGAACCAGCTCTAGCACGGCCATAGATAGTGCCGGAACCCATGCCTGAGGCACCATATGCATCATGTTCTGAAAGATTCTTCTCCGCAGTCTGGTCGTCAGCACCCGAAAGCATTTGAGATTCTTCATTGGTGCTTGGGAGCATTAAATCCTTTGTTGCCTCTATCCTCCTGAGCTTCTTTTCGCCCTTCTCCACATCAGCCTTGGCATTGTTGTACATGTAAAGGCCAGCAAAGGTCATACATATTCCAAGCGCCTGGACTGGGTGGACGGTTTGATTGAACCATACGATTGCGATGCAGATGACGGCCACACGTTTGATAAGGGAAGCGATGGAGTATGTAACAGGAGAAGTTGAAGAAAGGATGACAAAGGCGATGATATTTTGGGCGTAATGGACGGTGCCGTTCATGAAAAAATAGAAGGTGACGGAATGCGCTGGCGTCTTGCCCTTATGGGGCGCCACGTTACTAGCAGCCCCGGATAAGAAGATGGGGAGGTCGTAGTAGAACCAGATGGGTATCATGAGGATAAAAGCCATTCCAGAAGAATATAACAAAAGATTCATCTTGTCCAATTTGTGGGATGTGGATACACCGCCGGCGTTTGTGGGCATTATCTTCTTGAAGAAGATGTTGGAGCTCACAAAGACCAAGGCGGAACCAAAAGCGGCTAATAGACCCAAGGTATTTGACGCGGAGACATCAAATGAGCATGCTAGCATGACACCGATAGTCAGAGGTAGAAGTGATACATAGGTTTTGCTAGAGTAGCTGACACCAAAGAGAAGGGCATAGGCGGCTACGGTGAATAGAGGGGATAATGCCTGGTAGAAATGTTAGACTTTGGTGTAGTAGAAGAAGGGCGTCAATTACCTTTATGGTGTGTACTGTACTAACAGGTATCCTAGAGATTGCAATACTGGAGAATATATGACCGCCGACTTGGAACATGCCCATTGGGAAAGTACTCTTCAAAATTTCGACAGTTGGCGATCGAAATTTGGAGAAACGAACGCCTGGTGACATGAAGAGGAGACAGTAGAAGGCGACGAAGCCGAACTGGACAAAAGTGAGGGTTATTGGGTAACGAAATTGGTTGAGAATAGCCTTCCCTGTGTTAGAGGAAAGGGCGGACGTCGTATACCATAAACTACAAAGTAGTACGAAAGTGAAGTTGGATGACGATGCTGGGGTTGTAAGTGATGGCCTGCCTGTCACATAAGCCCGAGCGGATCTCCTGGTTGCGAACGGGAGATAATGAGAAACGATGCTGGGAATCTGAGCGAGTGATGAGCTCAATTGAGTTGCAAATTTTTGGGCCCAAGGTTTATCGTTTGTCCAGACTGGACTATACATTGGTAGTCGACCAGCGTGGATTCCCCAGTCGGTCCGTGGAAAAGCATTTGGTTCATGAGAGGCTTTTGAAAAGCCACCATTATAATCAAAGTCATTAAGAGAAAGATTTGGCATCGCTGTGAATGACAGAAGGTGGCTTAGAGAATGACAGAGACCATGAAGAACACAGCTTACAATGAATGAAACACCAAGTAACCAATCACTACTTACAACAATTCCCATCTACTCAACTTATTGCCGACTAAGCATTACGTAAGCATAACCATTATGAATCTTATCAGATACTCTCTCTCTTTAACTCTTAGAATCATGTCAGAATCTATTTCTGTACCAACGCCTGCACCTTTGCTGCCAGAAGCCACGAGTGAACAGTCTGCTACTACTCCTGTAGTCATACAAACACCTGTTGCTTTGGACCCTTCTCAACAGCCACCCTCAAAGGCACAGTCTGAAACTCCCGTCGATACCAAAGAAGTGACAACTACACCCACTACCGTCCCAGGAGAAACTGAAATTCCGACTATGTCTGCATCCACAACAGCTGTTCCCCCTTCTCAGGGTTCTCCAGCACGTACCCAGCCGACCTCAAAGCCTTCCTCAATCTTAAAGGCTGAGACAGCAGAACCACAGAATTCATTGACTCAAAGGTTTACCCAGGCTGAATGGGATGTTTTAAAGAAATTCAGGGTATGATCTTTTTGTATCTCTAGTAGTCGCGTTTAATGCTTAACTATCCCGATAGTCGCAACTTCCTGATATGCTCGCCGATGCATATGACGATAAACCCGACGCTGGCCTGACTCCCATATCTCTTTGGGGTGTCACAATTGACCCAACTAATCCAACTAACGATGCTCGCGTTAGTGTTATACTTATGAAGTTCCTCCGTGCAAGGTATGTCGTATCGATTTCTCAATGGTTTCTCTCAAGAGATTCATTCAACTTCCCAACCAACAACAGGAATCTCAACCCAAAGGACGCCCGCGACATGCTTGTCAACACTCTTCGATGGAGAGAATCATTCAACATCCCAGCCGCTTTGAATGAATCGTTCCCTCAAGAGGTCTTCGGTCAAGCAGGTCATATCTATGGCGTTGACAAGGGAAACAGGCCTGTTGTGTATGTCATAATTTCCTTATTAAGCTTGAAGCCCCTAACATTTCATGTTCAAGTTACAACATCTATGGCGGAAACCAAGACCTCAAGGCTATCTTCAGTGATACAGAGCGTTTCATTCGGTGAGGACATGCATATTTACCATTGAGTTTCCCTCATGGTATTCATGATGCTCCACTTCATGCAGCTGGCGTGTTGCTCTTATGGAACGAAGTGTGACACTCCTTGACTTCAACGAGGTCGATCAGACGCTCCAGATTCATGGTATGTGTATAATGTGATAGCCTACCCTATCACAAGACTGACAATTGATCGTAGATTACGATGGTGTCAGTCTTACGAGCCGCGACGCCAAGGCTAAGGCTGCGGCAGCAGAGGCTACCAACATTTTCTCCAGTCACTACCCCGAACTTTTGGTATGTTTGTCTTTCAAAGTCGATATTCCCTCAGAAAATAATTATCATTTTGTCATAGTATAAGAAGTTTTTCGTGAATGTACCCACTCTCCTCAACTGGATCTTCTGGGCCTTCAAACCACTTCTTCCCAGTGCCACGTTGGCGAAGATGTCTGTGGTCGGAACTGGAAAATATGCCATTTCTAAGGAGCTGCTCCCATATATCGACACCAAACAATTGCCACAGAGATATGGTGGCGAGGCTGATGGCTTCTAAGTGTTGCATTCCTATTGTTACAACAATAACAAGCCTAGGGAAAGGCTTTTTTTTTCCATCTACTAATACCCACACTACATTCTATTTGTTACCATTCTACCCATTTCATGACTATTTTCTTTTTGGTCTTATTTTTTCTCCATAGTTCCTTGTTTGCTTGTCGTCAGTTTTCTCGCAGCAGTGTGTTCCAATATCAATAGCAGTCTATAGCCTTCTACGCCATGTATTTACTTGGAAATATTCTTGTTTCACATATATAACAAGTCTCGAGAGAAAGCTTTCAAACTTATAGCAAAATCGGCCAAGCGTTAGTGGAACGAAGAAGGCGCCGCCAAAGTTTAGGCGCTGGCAGAGGATCGCCTCTGATGAGATAAGCACCGGCCCGGGGTGGCTGGACCAAAACTATACAGTTGGCGGTAATTGCCGCTAGATTCTCACGCATCCACACCGAATTATCGTCGTAGACTACAGTCCGCTGCACACTCGACCCCACCCCGCTATTTCCTCAAGATGGTTCGTAAACACCAAAATGCTGTAGAAACAGACCAAGGCTAATCCTACGATTTTACCCTTAGACAAAACGCACCAAGAAAGTCGGAATCACGGGCAAATACGGTACTGTGAGTCTTTGAACACACCTTGGAGGTTAAGGAGGGATTAGGGCTTATTGCTATCCAAAATCCAGCGTTATGGTGCCTCCCTGCGTAAGCAGGTCAAAAAGATGGAAGTATCGCAACACGCGCGATACACATGCACTTTCTGCGGCAAGGTGCGCTTCAAACGATTTTGTTGATGAGTTAGTTTATCAATCGTGAAAATCCAGGATTCCGTGAAGAGGACTGCCGTTGGAATCTGGCATTGCAAGGCTTGCCGTAAAACGATTGCTGGAGGTGCCTGGACAGTTTCAACCACAGCGGCCGCTACCGTCCGCAGGTAGGAATGTATGCTCTTTCATTTTGCATCAGCTCTGATCTTTGCTTTCACAGCACTGTTCGTCGGTTGCGCGAGCTCACTGAGGCATAGAGGGTGGTGCAGCACTTTTCCTTTTTCTTTCTTTCTCCCACCATTATACGCCGAGCCCTATGTTTGTATGACACATGAATCCAAAACATATGAACGACCACTGGATGTTGCACTTGTGGAGCTGAAGGAGTAAAAGCAGTACAAAAAAGTTGTCACCAAGCGATGTTGTGTGGTAGGACGCAAGGAACAGGATACAGACTAGACATCTGCTATAATATCTGCGTGGTTACTGACGGAATGTGATATCGCCTCATCCTCCTCCCCTTCTGCGTCCGCGTCATCATGCTTAAACATGTACATTGGATCAGTTACTTCGGCCAGCGCTTCTTCCCGTTCTTCTTCTTCCTCTTTGCTCATGGGAGCATGTAACACACGGATAATCTCCCATTTGTCCTCGTATTCGTCGTATGCCTGAAGCAAATGAGCAAAAACACTTTGGGTAGCCAACTCAACAAAATACGTACATTGGCGCGTTTTTTCTTCAAATGAACTTTGCGTTCTATTGTCTTGTAGTAGGCACCCTTCTGCCTCGACGATGTTTCATCATCTTCGTCGTATAGCACAAGAAGGACCTCATTCGGCACTTCCTGCTCAATTTTCTGAGTCTCGTAGTCGCGCACAAAGCGAAAGACTGTTTCCTAATATTGGAGTCAGCTAGTTAACGCGGTATTAGGGTAAACAAGAATTGACATACCTCTTCGTCCTCTGGGACTTCATATGGTGCCATGCCAAACCTGGTTTCTTTGAACTTGATCGCATCTTCGTCATTTTCGGTGAGATAAAATGCGAGGAATGAGTCGTATTCTGTTTTCATGGGTCTCAATATAGCACAATCCAGACGTGGATCATCTTCCTGTAATTCGCAATGCGGTGAGGATAGATTCAATATCAACCAAATGTCAACCATACCTCCACAGGACGTTCGCCAGGTCTTTCAGAAAATCTGAACAAGTCGTATTGATTCGCCCAAATGTCTGCGTCCGGAAGAAGTGCGTATGAGTCCACGGCTGTGATGTTGGGATTGTTGGGGTGTCGGAGTCCCTCCAACGAAAAGTTCTCGTTTGCAGCAGCAAATGTCGCGTCAATATCGCGCAGTTGAGCACTTCTTGAGATGTCCACAACAGCCTGTACTTGTTTCCTAACGATTGCAACGGGAAAACTTAGTTCTGATAGAACATTGAACGGTAGGATTGAAACGTACTGTTCTTGGTTGCTAGATTTCTGAACTCCTTCCCTACTGATGTACTCTGTTTTTCGCAACCACGGTACATACCCAAGAGTGGCAGACGGTGCACCTGAAGGCCCTGAACTCGGGTGACCATTGGCGTAACCCGTTGATGAAGATGGGTCCGACACGAGCATGGCATCTCGTGGGTCGAGTTTAGGGAGGTTATGTGGGTCTGGATTCAAACCTAAGTGGAAGACATTGTGAATAGGCGCGATGCAGTCGAATTGAGGATAATACATACTTGAATCATCCGCGTCTTCTTCCCAAAGACAGTCCCATTTGCCAAGGTCCAAAGGCATACCACATTCTGCATCGACAATCATTGGGAGCGGTGT
Organism: Panaeolus cyanescens; assembly: GCA_002938355.1. Classification (NCBI taxonomy): domain Eukaryota; kingdom Fungi; phylum Basidiomycota; class Agaricomycetes; order Agaricales; genus Panaeolus; species Panaeolus cyanescens. Next base: position 129,304 of record NHTK01006136.1, read on the forward strand.
ATCACTGGCGATAGCATTTAAAAATTCTGGTTGTGCATATCGCATTGGGTTCGTTGGAATATTTAATAGTTTAGGAGGGCATGGTGGGGGTGGCAGAGGATTGGAATACCGGACACGGACAAGCAGGTCAAGTTTTGAACTGTAGGATTATCGTTATACATTTCCATTGACATTTACCAATAGCAAGTACACAAACCTCTTTTTCGACGACATGACAGAGCAGAGAGAAGAGATAAAGAAAGTCTTGTCTTGGTTAACTTTCAATATTCTGATGTCACTGGAATGGAAAGACAATCAAGCAGAATAACATTGTGAAGCCAGGTCCGTTGAAGAAATCATGTCAACAAATCACAACAACACTGGCACCTTCGACTCGCTTCAATTACGAGCGAAACACAACCTCAATTAAAAATATATAAAACAACTATGTAGCCCTAATCACCATATCTTCCAATGTTATCGCTCTAAATTCCTCTCCATCACCTCCTGTAGAGTCTGGTTTCGGTGCCCAAACAGCATCGTCTAAAATGTAGACTAACAATCCCCGTTTGTTATCTTCACCTGTGCCAACACGGAAAAGAGGCATGCGAGATAATTCGTGAGCACGTCCTGTAGGCATAAACAAGAGATTGTGATTCGATGCATATTCCTCCACGATTGAGCGGAAGGTGATTTCCTGAACCCGAACTGATGGACGCACAACCTTTGGTTGGTCTGTCTTGACGGTGGGCGTCCGTGCATGTAGTATTTCTTCCCGGAAATTAGGCTTCACTAATTTCTTAGGTGCGTCCTTCCCCAGTGCCATAGCCTCGTTCATGAGCTGTAGAGCACGAGTGAAACCCGCCGCTATTCCAGCATGATTGCGTATTAGTTCCGGGAACGATGCCTTCCAGAAATTGTACCACTCTCCCACTTCCCTAAAATTGACCGTAGGTTGGATGAGCCAGATGTAAAGTACGTCTAACCATTTGGGGAAAAATTCGGTTTCAAGGATTTGACTGAGTATGGATGGGCGAACAATTCCCTGCCATGAAAACACGGTTTGAATCGGGCTCATCTTCTGGTCACGAGGATTGACAGCGAAATCATTGCGCATGGTGGCACCAAGTTTTGGAACGATGTATTTCAATAGGATTGTATCCCATTCTGTGGCATCGAAAACCTAGAATCCAAAACTTTAACATCTGTGTCAAGAGGTCGAAAAGGGATACTTACATCCTTCCAAGCCACAAGATCGCTTGGTACTGATTCGTCCACAGTCCAGGAGCGCAAAAGATTCTTGATCTTTCGTCGTGCGTCACCTACGACTTCTTCCAGTCTTAATCCAACATGAGGGAGCCAAGGGAAAACAATCGCTTGTAAGGTTACTTTCGACAGTTTCGCGTTCCAGTTAGCCACAGCCTTCTGTACTTTGGGCAGAATGAGCTGGTCTAGAATATTATCGCGAATGAAAGGGGGGAGGAAGCTGGACCATGCTTCATAAAATGCAACGGCTTTCTGTGGCTCTTCTGGTGACCACTGATTGTTGATCGTTGTTCGAACTCTTGGCAGCCAGACATTCCATAGGAGACTTTCAAACGGACTCATCGTCGCTTCTCTGCCTCATAGTCAGTAACTTGTTTGCTGTCAACAGTACAAAAACTGACTTACAGTATTGGTGCTTTGACGATTGTTGCTCCAAAAACATCTAGCTGTGTCTCTTTCTTAGATTCTGTGTCAGATAATCTAAGAGCCGACCTCCAGGAGCGGAAGGTCGGTAGCAAGAGAGAGGGTTCTTCTAAAGGGTCCCAATTGGCCATCATTCTTCGTACGACGGGAGTGATAGCTGCCACTACAATTTCATCTATACCATACTTTTCGTATTCAGGTGAATAATCGATGGTAAGCTTCTGCAAATGTGGCGAAAAGGGTTCCAATGAAAGTTCATAACTCGAGCTAAGTTGCTTTGCTGTCGCATTAATGTCATTAGCAACTAGTTGCACTTGTTGGAGGCGAGCGATGACTGTATCCGCACAGTGAGCACGTATTGACATATGAGAAATGATGGACGATGCTTACGCTCAGCTTCACTATTAATTCTTTTGCGCAGTCTCGTATCCTCACTAGTAACAAACTTTTTACGTTCCTGCAGTGCCTTCGCTTCGCGGGCCAAACCATCGAGATCGTTCTTGCACGCGTCCGATATGAGGCGGATATTGTGCCGCACTTCTGGAATCCGAGTCAAATCGTTGGATGGAGACCAGGCATTCAAAGAAACGTCCGCCAGTGAGGAAACCTCCCTTGGCTGTTTGATAGATGTCAGTAATAGCAAGAGATAATCAAAATAGCTACATACTACTGCACCAGTTGCATCAATAATCTGACCCAAGCCAGCTGGTGGGGCTAGCTCTCCTGCTTCCGCAACAATTTGTTCATATGTTTTATGCTGAACCTTGACTTTCGCTTTCTTCGATGTCTTCCACAATTCCGACCGCTTCTGCTGAGCTTCTTTCGCCTTCTTTTGAACCTTGGTTTTCTTATCCTCGTCGTCACTAACCTCTTCCCCGCGTCGCCTTGCCTCCATCTTCGACTGTTCCGTACGTTCCTTGAACCCTTTAAACGCAATACCCATTTTCTGCGGTCTAAGTTTTGTTTCGATGGGCGTAACAATGCCTTCCCCGCCTGCGCCAAGACCTGACCCAGTTTGCCATCCCATCTTTTCTAACATTCTTGCACCAAAAGACCCCTTTAGTTTGCTGAAATGAGCCATCTCTGATGCTGGAAGGGCGACCGGTTTGGATGAAGGGATTGCGTCTCGCGACAACCGACTACGACCAAAGGCGGATGGTACACCTTCCATGCCTGATGCAGATTCTTCCACCTCCTCTACAACAGTTTTTGGGGGCCGTGATCCAATGCCACCTCTTGCACCGCTCGCTGAGGAAGGTTGAGGTTCTGTACTCGCCGACGAATTCAATCCGGCTTTTGAAAATGCAGATATACCTGACCCTAGTCCTTTGGAGCCCAGCCCAGCAGTACGGGGTTTAAAATCTTCACTCTCGTCCATGTCTTCACTTTCCAGCCGCACACGTGGAGAAGGAGCCCTAGAGGGTTCAGATTCGTCAGAACTGTCTGTGTCCCCTTGGGTTCCCTCGCCTTCAGATTCGTCGTCCTCACCATCATCCTCTTCTCCACCATTGTCACTGTCCTCTTCCTCCTCTAGGTCGTCTTTGCCTGCTTGAAGAAACGCCAGGTTCTCATCAACAGCCATTGGTTCATCTAAGTTAACGACTTTCTTCTCACTGGAGACAAAAGCTGGTGCTTTGGTCCAGTTCCTTTTGGAACGAGCCGTTTGACTCTGTATATCTTCTTCACCGCTATCTTCTCCAAATACACCATATATCGCGTCTTCCTTGTTATTCTTTCTTCTCCGCTTGTTTTTGTAGGGATTTTCGAAGAGCTCTTTCTCCGCCCGCAGATTTGGATCACCGTTATCCCAATCAACATCATGGCCACCTTCAGAGTTCATAGAATCATCGGAGTCGTCGCCGTCATCCAATACGCGTTTCCTGCGAGCCATTTAAGAAGCGTCGGTGTGGTAGAAGTTGAAGACGCCTCATGATGTTGCAGGACTGATAGTACTTGATTACATAAACCCAATACTGACATGATTGAACATCACAGTATAGCTCAGAGTAGCTCTCTTTAGCTTGTCATGAACAACTCTACAGGGTTGACCATCCCTTCAAGTTATGGTGTTCCTTTCCTTTCCTTTGATTAGTCCTGGAAAAATCTTTGTGACAAGAATAAGCTTATGGCAGCTTTTGCTATCTGCACAGCTGGAAAGTCTGTGCAATGGGAACAAATGACTAGGAATGCGGGCCAGGGGGACAGACTCCGATTTCACAACTGGGTAGCATTTCTTTGGCATTTGTGGCATTTTTTTCCGGCCTACCACAATGGAATTGTCGTATCTGAATCTGTTTGCATTGATCGCGGCGCCTTCAAAATGTAAAATGCTGCTGCCTGGTGTTCCGGCTTCTTATTGTCTAATGCCCATCAATCCCCGCCCAGCTTATTTCTTTTGTGTTCGAGCGTTGGACTTTGGTGGAGGCACTTCACAACAACAGCGTTTTACCCACTGAGTCGTCTCCCTGCATCAATTTTGCGATCCTTTTGGTCTTTGGCCTCGAAGAAACTTATTGTCTCGACCCCGAAAATGTGCGTCATATCGTCACGCTCTTTAATTGTCGAAGAGGCGGGACTATAAGAACATAAATGCAACAAACTCAGATTTTAGCCAACTATCACCGTCCATTTGAATCCTTCTAGTCGTACGGGATTACGTCCTCGACTCCTCGTCCACTCCTTCATTCGTTTTCTTTTCCCTCCTTTTTGTACTACGCAACATGCAGCATCCACAGGTTTGGTGCTCTATTGCTGCTTTGGCTTGCTTTATTAGTGTCGCTCTTGCGTTCCAAGGTCCCCACGCGTATCCGTATATTTACCCAAACCAACCGCAAACTGGATACGGTCCCGAATGGCAAGATTGTGAGGGATTTTATACTCTATATTTCTAAACCTAATCTGCTTGCGTCTTTGACAGACTTCCGTGTCCCATATCCCCTCCCGAACATAACATTCCCTCTGAGTACTAGTTATGCCGGAAACCTTCCTGTAGATCGAGAAGGACATCCTAACAATACATTGTGGTTTTGGGGCTTTGAGAAATCGCCTGGGTCATTAACCGCTCCTTTGGATCCACTCAACAATGAGCCATGGGGCATCTGGTTGAGTGGCCCAGGAGTAGACAATCCAGCAGGGTTCGTCCGATTTGTTGCGTCTATCCAGGTATCGACCCATATTGACACGATATTGCACATACAGTGCAGGAATATCTGGATTACAGGGTCTTCTTCTTGAGGTAACGTTTCACTGCAAGCCATAACACATATTTACGCTAACCCATCTTATGTAGAATGGCCCCATCCGAATCAACAGCGACTTTTCCGCATCTCCTAACCCTTATTCCTGGAGTAATCTGGCTGACTACTTTTGGCTCGATCAACCTGCAGGCGTAGCCTTTGCTACATCTGACTATGAGGGTTTGCGTAAGACTTCTTGCCCGTCATTCAATGTAACACGCACTCATATGTTACAACAGCCCAAAGCGGGGAAGAAATCGGAGAAGACTTTGTGAGTATTTTACTTGTACATTACGTTCTTGTTTAACTAACTGCTATTAGATGCGGTTCCTGGCCAACCTTGTAAAAGTATTCCCCAGCTTGGCGACCAGACCACTCTATCTCACTGGAGAAGGGATGGCTGGGTATTATATTGTAAGCACGCTTTCGACAAGGCGACATTACCAACACTAACATGGAACCTAGCCATACATGTTGAAGGCTTATTTCGGAATGGCAAACCCGCCGGTCAAGATCGCAAAAGTTGCAATCGGCAGTGGTTCTTATACTGCAGAGCATGTGTTTGAACTCCTTCCCGCAGTTAGTACTGGTGATACCCTCCCATGATGATAACTAACAAGTTGTATAAAGCTCAGCGTTATTGAGACATTTCCGCAACTCATTGGTTATGACACCGAGGTTTATGAATATTTCAAAGCCCAGTGAGCTGCTCTTTATCCTCTCCCTTTCCTCCTCAATTCAACATTATCCAGAACGAAACTCTGTGGTTACGATGTGAATCTTACCTATCCGCAAGACGGCAAAATCCACATCAAAGCACCCGAAAGAGCCCTGCTCAATTTTGGTTACTACTTTCAGAAAAGTCTCCCTTTTGTATTTGGAAAGAATACGAAGAGGGCCTACCCAGAGGAAGAGTCGGTGGATTTGGTCGAGCGTACCTTTGACAAGGACGCGTGGAAACGCACAAGGTCCAAAGACGCACTGGAGCCCAGGGTACGCCAATGACACATTCTGTACAACTCATGGAACTAACGCATGGTCCAGTACGGTTGCTTTCTATATGATATGCTCCGTCTCTATACATATAACTACACCGCCCCGTGGAATAGTACGTTTATATCTCGCATCTACACTTATACCAGCTTATAAAATAACTTTCGCCCAGCCGGTTCAACAGTTGAGCCATCGGTACGTGTTCACAAAAGTGTCGCTCGAATTCCCTTGATTAAGTATGCTTTATTCAGGCATCTAACGTTCAAGACACTACCAAGAATAGATTCTTGCATAACACAACAGTTTTTATCAACGGTAATTGGGATTGTCCACAACTTTTGTCGATGCTGATTTTATGGCGTAGACCCTGTTACTCGTTCCGCTCTTCACACTGCGTTGCATTACCCATTCCGATGGTTTTCCTTTTCCGAAACTTTTCTTCCTGGTGAGTAATTGATCTTATGGAAATTCCTTTTACTGAACGGTATTTTTTTTTCGCAGAGGCTGATGGTGCAGCCATTAACATCTTCGACGACCTTGCGATAAATATGACGGCTCACGACGTTAAAATTGTCCTTTTCTCGGGAAATAAAGATATGCTTATTCCTCATCTTGGCACAGAGAGTACGCCTTTTTTTCTGTTCTCCTTTTGATCTGTGTTCATGTGTCAATTAGTCGCCATCCAAAATACGACGTTTGGTGGAATCCAAGGGTTTACTCGAAGACCATCCACTCCTTGGACTGATGATGCCGGAGAATTCGCTGGAATCGTGCACCAAGAAAGAGGCTGGACATATGCACTCTTTACTGGGGCCGGGCAGCACGTTCCCAGACATGCGCCTCGCGCGGTAAGACCTTTCTACGAGCGTATCTAATTTCAGTCCGATGTGCTCATGCCCGACTACAGGCCTATACATTTTTCAAGGAATTTATACTTGGGAATAATCAAACAGGTTCAGTCGTCACAGTTAAAGGTCAAACTGTGGTGATTGGAGGTGAAGATCCTTCCTTGGCAGGCATCATCCGAGGAGGTCCTGAAGTTTATCACCGTGACCGTTTAGACGTGAATGGAACACAGACCGCGTACATAGCCCCATCAGCCACTCGTGCAGCTTGGGATGCATACATGGCCAGCGCCACTGCGACATCTCCCCCCCAGAGACGAGAAGTGGCATCTAATTTTCCCTGGGCGCTAGAATCGAGCGCTGGTGCATCCGATTCATTGACCTTCCTCATGATTTCGGGGGCTATAACGGCTTTCACGACCCTTTCTCTTCTTTTATGACTGTGATGTCTCCATGAATGTACTTGATGTGCTCGAGATGAAGTGTATTGTAACATCAAACGACTATTTATGTTATAGCTAACTTTAAAACTATACCCACTACATTATCACATTCAATCTCAATTTAAATGATAGGAGCCTTTGAATTCCATATGTTGATTTGAAGATGAACAAATATCGGAATCATAAAGGAAGCAAAAAAGAGCATCCAATGGGCCTGACCGGGAATTGAACCCGGGACCTCCTCGAAACAGCTGAGCGCCCTAACAAGGAATCATACTACTAGACCATCAGGCCGATGTGAGCCTATCAAATCTCAGCCAAATAAGGCCAAAGCATTACACGCGTTGATTGCACTTACGCGTCCTACCAAAGTGACATCAGCATCTTTCTTTACAGCTACCACAATCGCAATGGACGTCCAACCTTCATCTTCGTCAGGAGCAATGGATCAACGACGAAAAGATGCTTTGAAGGCATACCGCGATGTAATTTATTGCTGAACCTTACTTACTATTCCAACTAACTTGGTATCATTCAGAAATTGCGCGATCATGAAACGAGCAGCGAGATGCTAAAGACTTGTGCGTGCCTTTCTACGCTTTACAGCTATGGTGCTGAATTTCTTTCAATATAGTGCGCTTTTCTTTGAAAGATTTAGAAAAGGCGTATGATAAAACGGAAGAAGACATCAAAGCCGTCCAATCCGTTGGTCAGATTATTGGCGAAGTTATGAAGCAACTCGATTCAGATCGATGTACGTCGTCCCTTTGAAACACGTACCACATTTTTAATCCACACCTAGTTATTGTCAAGGCATCCTCAGGGCCTCGATATGTTGTCTCGTATAGACCAACACTTCCTGTCGATAAGCTAAAGGCTGGCACACGCGTTTCCTTGGACATGACGACTTTGACTATCATGCGAATCCTACCTCGTGAGGTAGACCCGTTAGTTTACAAGATGAGCTTGGAAGATCCAGGAGGTGCCTCTTTTGCTGGTATTGGGGGCTTGGGCGAGCAAGTGCGAGAACTTCGAGAAGTATGTTGGCCGTTTGTCTTTATGCTTCGGTCCACTCACTGGATTTAGATTATCGAGCTTCCCCTCTTGAATCCTGAACTCTTCGTCAGAGTTGGAATTAAACCACCAAAGGGTGTCCTATTGTACGGTCCCCCGGGGACAGGAAAAACACTTTTGGCGCGAGCCGTCGCCGCAACACTTCAAACCAACTTTCTGAAAGTCGTTTCCTCTGCAATTGTTGATAAGTATATTGGAGAGAGTGCACGTGTGGTGAGGGAGATGTTTGGCTATGCTCGAGATCATGAACCATGTGTCATCTTCATGGATGAAATCGACGCTATCGGGGGTCGTAGGTTTTCTGAGGGCACAAGTGCGGATCGTGAAATTCAGCGCACGCTCATGGAGGTATATATTGCCATGTGCGTCACTTGCATGCAGTGTCTAACCTTTACTGTAGCTCCTCAATCAAATGGATGGCTTCGACTCCCTAGGAAGGACTAAGCTTATCATGGCCACGAATCGACCTGACACTCTGGACCCCGCGCTCTTGCGTCCTGGTCGACTCGACCGTAAAATCGAAGTTCCTCTACCGAACGAGCAAGCCCGTCTAGAAATCTTGAAGATTCACGCAGGGCCTGTCAACAAAGGTGGCGAGATTGACTATGAAGCTATTGTGAAGGTGTGTACCATCGTCATATCATAGTAAACCTTGACAATCTAATCTAATGCTGCTCTTCAAGCTCTCCGATGGCTTTAATGGTGCTGATCTGAGAAATGTTGTTACGGAAGCAGGGATGTTCGCCATTCGAGATGATCGCGAGTACGTCAACCAGGAGGACCTCACGAAAGCTGCACGCAAGGTTGGAGAGGCCAAGAAGCATGAAAGTAGGCCCACATTTTATTGTCGTTGCGTCACCCATGTTAAACAGATGACCCACAGCCAAGATGGAATATTCAATGTAAATTCGCCCATTTCGTATTTTGTTTTCATCTTCTGTTACCCCACTATCCCCAACGTTGTATTTTATACATTAATTCAATTGCTTAAAAATAAATGAGTTGAGCTACATCCAAGACTGTCTACCATTTTCCAAACAAGCGCCTCTTTTTCTTTCCGTCATCTTTCACCGAGGCAGTCGAATGCACTGAACCTTGGTATGAGTTCGTTGGAGAAGGTTGAATGGGAACGCTATTAGCGATGTTGCGAGGCGGCGCCAGTTGCTTCGGTTGAGGCGCTCGCTGTGCGGGCTGTGCATCACGGGTATAATACTTCTCGTCGTAATAGGCTTGATAGGTCTTTGGTTCTCCGCGCATTTCACGAAGCCCATTGGGGATTGCCCTTGAGCCTGCACCTCCAAGCTCAAGAACTTTCAAATCATCCACAAATTCTTTTGGCGTTGTAATGTGTGTTGATCCTATGAAAAAACCGAAACTCATACATCAGCTGAACGGTAGAGGCGAAATAACAGTGTTTTTCACCAATGTAGATGTCTTTGTTGAGCCTGCTTGACAGCTGATATATTTCACGGATTTCTGAGTATGTCATACCACCAGCAACGAATACGATAAGGCGTTGTCGATTGTCAGAAACTGCAGCTGCTTTGGGCGCCCTATGCCACGCTGGCTTCTGGCTACGAAGAGAAGTTGTTTGAGGGGGCGGAGACCGAGGAGAAACGGGCATGGCTGAGGGCGCGTCTTTAACGTAGGGAAATATAGTGCTGTCCAACTTATCGGACACTTGTTCCTGTTCATGTACTCAGCATATCGTTCGACAAGCATAACTAGACATATGCAAACCTCGAGGACTGTTTTGATTTCGGGCTTGAACCGCGATAGTTCATACTCATCCCCAGCTGGCTTCTGCTTTCGTTTCTTCACGTCCTTATCGGCTGGGCCCTACAATATAACATGTCAATGGAAGCGTGGCGTATAGGTAGTTTGGCAGCGCTCACTCGAGAAATGCGGACGCCCATTAGGAGCAGTGAATTAACTGCATCCTGCTCTGCAAGCGAAAGCCTAGCGTGCTGATACAGACGGCGGCGGTCCTCATCTGGAACACCATCGCGGTACTGTATATAGAGTGCAATAATGCGGACCTTTTTCATGTTGCTGTGGATGATTCAAGTCAGCGAAGCATAATGGAACAAAATCAGGTCCATACACAACATCTCGGCTATCAAGCAACGGCACCATTTCTTCTACCAGGCCCTTGGGCGCCTTTCCGTCCGCGTTGAGACCTGTTGCACAAGACTTTGGCCATATTCAATATCTTTCCCCTGAATATGAAGGAGTAATTACCTGTTCGACAGACGCAATATCAGACAGTTTCTGCCTCTCAAATATATCCATGCAGTCCTGAGCCATGCTAAGATGCAAAGAAAACTAGAAAGCGTCGAAGTAAACGTGAGTAGGGCCAAATAGGGTCAGCGGCACACCCACCTTCTCTCTCTGTTCTTGATACTGAGGCAAGCTTGCGAGCATGTCTTTCATGTCATTAAGATTGGCTGCACCTTCCCTAAAACCAGCAATCAAAACTTAGCCACTCCACCCAATGAAGAGAGGTCGCACCCTTTAAAGACCGCGTTTTCTTCCAAGAATTTGTTGAAATCTGACATGAGCTTGTCGATCGCTTCACGCATGTGAAGGTGCCTCACAGCCGTCCAGACAGTATCGTTATCCGAGAGGGTGGCTGTTTTGTCCTCGTACGCTCCAATGGAGGATTGGAACTTGTATCTAAAGAGAGTTACTTCAATATGGATGAATTACATCGAAGGAGAGAAACACACGAATATTTAGTACCGTCTTCGATCGGTAACAAGTCATTGGCCATAGCTTGATAAGTGAATTCATGAACGAAGGGAGCCACCATATCCATTGAGCGGTCGGTGATAATCAAAGTCGCTCGTGGCCTTGCAGGATCGGGTTTCTGTCAAGGGATCAGTCCAGGCAGCGACACTACTGAAGGTGCGAATACAAACACCAAATTCAGGATTGAGTTTCTTGTGTTCCTCGAGGTTGGATTGAACCATGAATGCTAGCATTTTAGTCACGAATTCGCTATCTGCCGCCTCATATGCACGGGCTTCGGATCCTCTTGCAAGGTTGGTTCGCCATCGGCTAGCACCTTCCGGTGGTGGCGGTGGTCGATTCTGCGCAACAGGTTTCAAGGGTCCCAAAGGAAGATGCGTGGACGGCATGAAGAATCTAATATACGGAAACTCGTTCAGGGAAATACAGACGTTGGCAATCTAGTGTGAAGGGTCAGTCCGCCAATGCCTCTGCCTCATGGTGAGTTGAACTAACCATTTTGCTGGCGAATCGCATATCTTCCTCCAGTCTTAGACGGGCTGGTCGATAAGCAGCTTCTGTCCTTGGTGGACTGTACATGCTGAAGAAGTAACTTGGCTCCTTTATGGAAAATACCTGTGCCTCCAAAGCTGAATGGCGATCAGACCAAGGGATTGTAGGATTGGTGACGGTGCTTACCATGAAAGTTGACGAAAAGTTCTCTTAGCCCTCTCAGATGAGCGTCCGCAGGTGAAGCCGTTAATCGCTCAATAAGAGGTTCAGCGAGACCTACACGGTGCGCTGACCTTAAGAAAAGATACTCAGAAGTGCTCGAGACATACCTTCGATGAAGAACAAGTGAGCAGCAGCGTATTGCTTGCGATCTGTAAAGTCACGTATGATGCGATCTACATTCTGACTGGTAGGCATGAGGATGTATATCGCCTCAAAGTCGGGCTGGGGTTCTCGGATGTTGGTAATTAGTTCAGTCGCTGCAATGTTCAACGATCAGTGAGCGATGGTCAACATTGGGAGGAATATTAGGGGCGTACAAACGACGTTCTCTCCCATGATATCGAATTGTTTCAGAACCGCGTAAAGCAGCTTCTGTGAATACTCGTCGACGACGACAACCTTCCATTTCGCACCTTGGGGGTTGACGGAACGGATTGCTTCAAGGAATTCTGTAGAGGCAGGCTATAATGAACAACATTTAAAAAATAAAATCAGTAAATAAAACATACTATTGCTTAGAATCGTAAGTAACGAAGTCATGAGCTGTTTGCGAGGGTAGGGTATCGAATTGGGTGCTATGTAACTGGAGTGCTTAACCCTATTCAACATCATCACTCTCCTTGATCATCAATAGCGGCTGTTGCCGACAATGCAATCTTATCATTTCAAATATGAGAACTCTGGGAGCAACCCATACATTTTTCTAGCAAATGTTCGTTAAACAAAATGTATATACATAGGCTGTGATGTAATTCCTGGGTATCGAGTAATGTCGTACTGTTTAAAATATTAAAATCCACTTTTAGAGAAGAGTAGCAAAGAGTGCAAGAGCCATCAAAGGCAAAGAGGCCAAGAGGGTGATTCTGGTTGCAACAGCTCCAGAAGTGGAATCAAAGTCAGCTTTGCCATCACCAGTGATGTCAACAGTATGGTTTCGAACAGGGAACGATGTGTTCTTGTTAGTTTCCCAGTACAAGTTGGTGGAAGGAATGTTCAAGCATGAGCCAATGGGTTCGAGCTAAACCGTATGTCAGTTGTCAGTCGGAAGAAATCATGAGCAAGATACGAAAGAGACTAACCGAGAATTTGGGGTTGTGATTGATAGCAGCATCCAAAGTGTAACCAACAGCAAGATCAACGGTAGCTTCGAACAAATCGTGTTGAAGAGTGATAATTCTGGTTTGACGGCGTCAGCAATGGGTTCTACCGTAATGTTTATAGACATACCCAGTATTGAAAGTGCTGGCTTTATTCAGTATCTCCTGGAAGACTCTGAACGATTCATCTCCAGCGAAATCACCATTTACAACTCGCCAATCTGAGGCAATTTTAGAATTTAGTCAAGTGTATGATATGTCCACTTACCGAAAGTATCGAATTTTCCACCATCTGGGGTGGCTGTCCATAGAATGGGAAGAAGTCCCATGGCAAGGGAAATGGCGCGCACACGATCATCTGGACAAATCAAATAAATACTCTTAAAACTTGAAACTGAATCAAAATCATACCAATATCTCCACGAGGAGGGCGCATAGTGGTTGGCGTGACACCAAGAACGGCCTTGATGATCTTGCGCGACCATCCAAGCTCAGCCACAATTTGTTCATTGGTAAGAGTGGTCAAAGGCTAAGAGGGTGATAACCTTTTTTTAGCAAATGGCGGGCACAGTCAACATATTGGTTACGCACAGTATGAGACCAGGTGTGAATGCTAACTTCGTGGCCGTTCATATACTGATCGATCACCATGCCAGGGCGATCGAGAAGTCGGGAACCGACGACGAAAAATGTAGCACGAACGTCCAACTCTTTGAGTTTTTGGAGGAGTCGTCTGCAATAGAAATCAGAAAAAGCTATGAGAGCCAACAATTTTCAAGTACGCACGGGGCTAAGGGAAAAAACATTGAGATTTATATCATGGACAGAAAGGTAAACTGAACGTACTATGAGGAGCAGGGCCGTCATCAAAGCTAACACCCCATTGTAGTTTGTTAGGGCAGTTGGTGACATCTTGCAAGCGGTTTGATCAATTAAACGCTGATAGTCGGCATAAGCCTGTCTTACCTGTGCTTCGCGTGTGGCCACCACAAGTCCACCATCCACGGTTTGCAGCATCTGCAGCAGCCTCGGGATCCATGTCACATTCAGCTCCCTTGGTCGGCCTGAGATCAGGAATATGGAAGCCCTCAAGTTCCTTCAACCACTCTTTGACTTCAGGAGAATCTGAATACGATAAATTTAGAACATGACGTTCGTTTGCTTTTTAAAACAAAATTACCAGTTGGAGGGATTTTATCAGGGGCAGGGTAGCCAACCCTCGAAACTAGAATGGGACCGTCAGTCAAAGGCACTATCCAAGGCTAGGCCACTGAAACCTACGCTCTGCTGGAAGAACTGGGGCGCCGGGAATGGGAGGGGTAGAACCAGGTGCATGTGTGTTCACGAAGGTGGGTTCTGGCTTGAGGGGCATTCCGGAGCTGATGCTCGCGAGAGGTGGGATGGCCGTCGAATCGGCTTAATGGTGCCAATAGGGGGGATGATTGGGAAAGCAGAAAGGCGAAGAAAGGTAAGAGAAAAGATCACAAAAAATATATCATTAGCACGGAAAAACATCAAGAAGACCTCCAATACTCACTTCGAACCACAGTGGTTGGTGGTGTCTGTCGCTTGTGGAGACGACCATGGTCTCCATGAGCAGCAGCAAGCTGGATGCCGGTGAGGGCAATGGCGACAGCAGTGACCTTCATTGCAATAAAATTAATCTGTGCAGTATAAAAAGAAAGGCACACAGAAGTGCGTGGAATAATTAGAAAAAATGTGGTTCAAGAAAAGAAGAGAATAGCGGCGACACTCAACAGAGACGGAGGGTCAACAAATTTACAAACAAGCACAATCGACCGGTTCAAGACAACTGCCATGGCATCACTTGCCAAGACGAATTCAAAAAACACTGGCCGAATTTTCGCCAAGAAGTGTATGGGCTTGACTCACCGTTCCCATTTCCTTCTACATATAAGTCGCCTTCGACATTACCATGACTTGTTTCCATCCGTAGAGTTTCTTCCAGGATCGTGTTGTTCGCAGAAGCCCATCCATCGTCTCAACCAACCGATGTTGTAAAGAAAAAGATTACGCCTTTGTGATTATCCGGTTCAGCAGTTTATGTCAGCAACATATGACGGGGCTCATCTCTATAGCTGGGAATCCCAGGTTGATCCCTATCACATAAGGTTGGCCTGCAATGCATATCTATTATTATCTATGAATTGGTCAAGAGTTGGTCAATTCAAAACGACGACGGTGAAGAGACAGAGCTTGCGGTGACACAGTCCAATATTCAATACATACACTTCAGTGATCCCACCAGCCTCTCTCCCTCCAGGCCCCAAGCCCTCAAGTCTCCATATTCCGACTCAAACTCTCCAGCTCCGCTCATTGTTCCATTTCCAATAAGTAAACGTCTGACGGCCTCCCGAAGGACTCTTGGCCTTGTGAAGTCTGTTGGTACGCGATCATGAGTATTTTTCATCAGTCTAGACACTGCTGCGCAATCACTGGTGGCTGGTGCTTAGCGCTTGTTTTCTGCGTAAAGCAGGTTGTCCACATGCATGGTTTTGACTTACTACAGAGTGCTCCCGGACTGATGATTATGAAACATACAGTCTTCGTCGGACTATTGGCTGAAGAGAGAGACATTGTAGATACAATGATGAGCTTGCTGCTCGTTGCGTTTATGAAGCACAAAGACTCATTTCAAAGAGCGTGAAGAGAGCATTAAGTTGAAAATCGCCTATAATATGACCATGGAGGCCGAAAGTGTCGAGTGAACCGGGAAGCACGGAGTGCACCTGGTGGGTAACTGGTTACCTTTGACAGCGTGCGCTACAGAGAAGATAAAAATAAAAGGACCACGCTGAGCTATCTTCGACAAACTTCGCAACACTTACATCGGGAAAACAAACATATTTTATGTAAAAAATGTCCAAAGTTATATAGTGACAATATGTAGGCAGAATGTGGACGACGCAGAAAAAAAAACAACCACTGATGTGCAAGCAGAACAACGTCCGAAAATGTATAATCAGTAACAATCCATTAAAACTAAGTCAATATTCCGGGTCAGTGCAACCAATCTACGTATGAAGACTATGTAAAGATCATGAACAAGGCATATGGCTTCAACGAAACCAGAAAAGAAGTGTCCGTACCATCAAAGGCAATGTGATCAAAGCAAAAGACTTGAGAAGACAAGCGTAACCAGAGCAGCACTCATAGCAACAGGCCCAGAGGCCATTGCGCCGCCAGAGGGATTCGCTGTGTCAGGGTTGGTGGTACCTCCATCGCCTGACTTGGTGTCGATGGTACCGTCTCCAGAGACGTCAACACCTCCTCCATTGGATTGATTACGGTATGGGAAAGTTTGATTCTGATTTGTTTCAAGGTAAAGGTTGCCTGGAGGGAATTTGAGGCACTCTCCGATGGACTGAAGATTGAATTTTGGTTGATGCCTCAACGCAGCATCTAGGGTGTATCCACGTGCGAGATCAACTGTGATTTCGAACAAATCATGTTGAAGAACGATGAAGCTAAGAAGAAGGATGAGCAGACCGCAATTTTTGATAGACCCAATGAATTACTCACCCAGTATCCAGGGAGGTTGCGTTGGTCAGAATTTGCTGGAAGGTATCGAAAGATTCGGTGCCATTGACAATGCCACCAGCGACACGCCAATCGTTGGTATCGAACTTGCCACCGTCAGGTGTACGGGTCCACATGATAGGAACCATTCCCATCGCCAAAGAAATTGCGCGGACACGGTCATCTATGGGTTGATTAGAACCGTTGTAAATACAAGAGCAGGGGCCATACCAATATCTCCGTAAGGAGGACGCATGGTAGTCGGAGTAACACCAAGAACAGTCTTGATAGCCTTGCGGGTCCATCCAAGCTCTGCAACGATTTGCTCGTTGGTCAGAGTGGTCAATGGCTGAAGAAGGTCCAAGTTAGAGGGATCAGATGCATTGAAAATAACGCACGCACCCTATGGGACCATGTATGGACACTGATTTCGTGACCGCTCATATATTCTTGAATGAGAATAGCAGGACGTGAAATAACCCTTGAACCAACAACGAAAAAGGTTGCCGACAAATCCTTCTCGTCCAAGTATGTGAGAAGATTTCTAAAATACTGGTTAATGGGCGCCAATGAAGAAGACATGAGAATATTCACGGTGCTATTTAAATAAAGTTAGAATACTGAACGTTAAAATAGAAAATTAAACGTACTATAATCAGAAGGACCATCGTCGAAGCTATATTAATGAATTGGCTGGTGAGTGACATCTATAAATAAGCAGCATAAGGAGCTGACCTGACGCCCCAAGTGAGCTTGTCGGGGCATGCAACAATATCTTGTAAAGGTTAGAGATAAGTATACTAGAGTGAAGGGAGGAAGGATTGGTGCACCAACCGGTATCGCGAGTCCATCCACCACAGGTCCACCAACCACGATTGGCAGCGTCTGCGGCTGCTGCAGGATCAGCACCACATGAACCATCGACAGTAGGGGACAAGTCAGGGATATCATAGCCGTTCAATTCCTTCATCCAAGCTTGCACCTCTGCAGAATCTGTAACAATGTCATTAACCTACATATTGTTACGAACGTAGCACAGAAACATACCAGTGGGAGGAACCTTGTCTGTTTCTGGCCAATTGCCCAGAACAACTGCAGTTGCGAAGTGTGAGAGATGTCCAAGTAAAATGAAGATAAAAGAACACATACGAGCACTTGGGAGAGGAGGTGCACCAGACAAAGGAGGACGTGCACCTGGAGTATAGAATGCGGTCACTGGCGGAGGAACCTTTGTGGGCATACCCGAACTCATGCTAGCCAGTGGATGGATTGTGGTACCAGTGTCCAGAGGAGGTGGGCCAGTTGTGGTTGGAGTAGTGGATACTAAAGAACTTTGACCAGGTGGTATGGGGACATTGGGGGCACCTGGAGTTGGAGTTGGTTGAGTACCTGGATTTTGGGAAGAAGGC